>JAKSZP010017280.1:0-142414 GCA_022478985.1 Massospora cicadina
TGGGGGCCAAGTCTGTGAGCACTGGGGCAGGGATGCCCTGGCACTGCTCCAACAGGGGAGCAGTCTCAGAGATCCCAGTGATAGAGCGAATGGATGGATTTGCATTAGATGGATATGATCTGCCACCGCATGGCAGGGTCAAGTGACCAGATGACCCAGTCAGCAAGTATCAGGATGAGTATCTGGATAACAGCACGCTTTGCTGGATTGTTCAGTGGAATTTTTGGAAAAAAGTAAATAGACAGAGGCCGCAGTAAGGTGTCTGGGGTATTTGAGTTTTATTTAGTGCAAAGCGAGTGAAGATTAGAGAATGAACCAACAACCACCCCTTGACAGGGCAGTTGCCTTAAGTATGGGGAGAATCACGTAGTGGAGGTGCCAAGGGATTGGTTGATTGGGGATCGGCGATGGGATTTGGTTGGTTGGTGGGGAGGAGGGTGGGGGGATGTCTGAGATCTTGGCAAAAATCAAAAAAAACTTTTGCAAATTTTTCCAAATTTTTGGGCCAAACCAGGTTGGTGGTACCAATCTGGGCCCTGACCATCTGAGTCAGCCTGTTCACATGGTTCAGATTCCCCAGATTTGTCCTGGGGGACTGTGGCCACTGTGCTGGGTTGTTCACAACCTGGTCCAAACTCTGATCTGACTATTTGCATGATCCAAGCTTCCAGGATCCATCCCAGGAAGTAGGGGCAACTGGTCCAAGTCACTTGCAGCCTGGTTCAAAACCCAAATCATGCTCCGATCTGATTTCCAGCCCTGGCCAGTCCATACCAGCTCCTCCAGCCCAGAATTTGCAGACTGGGCTCTGACATTAGTACTAGCTATTTCCTCAAAATTTTGGCAATTTTTCTGGTGAGTGAGGGGTCCCAGGGGCCTGCCCATGGCTCCTGGCTTGCATAATCTCCTGGCAGAACCCCTCTATTAGGCTTACCAGGGTTGAGGAGGGGGGAGGGGAGAAACCTGGTTGACTTTAGGGGGAAGGGCAGTCACCCAGCGCTCATCTACCACATGTGCCAAGTCACTCAACTGCAACAGGGGTCTACTTGGGCCTTTGGACCCCTTCTTTCTGAAAGGGGTGTTGCTCCCTATCCAGTTGCAGGGGCTGGTCCCCAGGACTTACATACCTGGTCCTAGTTCTGGAGTGGGTCTCGACAAGGAAATTGAGGGTCTAGATCCTTGGGTTATGCCTGTCATCTAGAAGATGCCCACAGGCTCCGCGGAGAACAAGACCCGCTATTCTCCCTAAGCTCAGTATAAATCTGAGCTGACAAAACTGCTTTCCACAGTTTCATCTTCTATAATCTTAAAATAAACTTAATAAATTCCAAAATAAATTTTAGAAATCAGAAATCAGTTTATTGAGGCCTTAAGAGAAACTGCACATGGACCACAGCTCAGACTTTGACAAGGCCATTGAGTCTTTATATGCTCTTTCTAGGGGTCAAACCCTCTTGCTGAGCGCCAGTATAGTCCTGACTGTGGTGCAAACTTCCATTTAAAGTGCCTCCCACATAATCGGATTAGGGACATTTCCACAGCAGGATTATCTTGCCTGTAGGAACTTACCTGGGCACTCTTGCCTAACTGCTTTGTGGCAGTGTTCAGAGACCCCGTCCATCACACCCATCTTTTAAGATGAGATTGCTAAAGAATCTGACTTCCTCTTGATAAACTCACATTTTGAAGGCTTGGCAAACAGGTCCACCTTATGTAAGGGTGCCACAACCACTTCCAAGCCCTTTGTATGTTGTTTGGGATTCAGGGAGTGTACCAAGATATTATCAATATAAGCGACTGTGCAGGTGAACCAGAGATCACCCAGCTTAATATTAATCATCCTCTGGAATGTGGTGGCGCATTCTTTAGCCCAAAAGGCATTACTCATAACTGGAAAATGCCTCATTTTGTTCAGATTGCAGTAATCCTTACTTGATTTTCCATCGCCCAAATCTGATTGAAGGCATTAACAAGGTCAAGTTTCAAGGACACCCATGATTTGGCAATTGTTTGCCTGATCGTCTGTTCCAAAGGCAGAGGATATGGATTGTGGACTGTGATCTTATTTAGGTGAACATAATCCACACATAAGGATGAAGGGAATCATCGGCCTTCTTAGCAAAGATGAGAGTCAACTGGAGAAGTTTCTTTAAAAATCCAACCCTTCTGAAGCATGTCAATCAACCATGCATTAATGACAACCTCCTTCTCCACTGTATGCGGGTACAATGGGCAGCTTATGTTAACCACCTGTACTATTGTATGGAACCCCAAGTCAAATCTCTTATGAGGGGGAAGGCGACCAGCCTTGATAGATTCAAAAATTCTTTGATATCCCATAATCTCAATGGGAAAACTGGTGGAAGACCAATGGGGAAACCAAGGGTTGTAATCAAACTTCAGCTACAAGCTTTAGTGAGGTTATCCAACAATGGAAATTTGCCCTCCATCTGGCCATTAGAGAATGAAACATGTTAGAGTTGAGGTGAATTCTAACATGCTGCTGACGCTATCAACCCACCCCCAAATTTACTGGAAGCACCAGATTTGGCATTGCAGAGAATCATCACAAAAGCTGAGCTTGTAAACTGAGAAAAATATTGGACGTCATACTTTGAATGAGGAGTGGGAGGCCAATGAAGCAACCATTACTGTAGGACCCAAGTCCAGGTCAAGACCCAACTGGTGAGCCAACGCTACGCTCATAAAGTTATCCGCTGCTCCAGTGCCAACCAAGGCCTGAAAAGACACCTGGTGTGATCCAATAATAATTTTCATTGGTAATATAAAGTAAGTGGAGTTTGATTTATTGGCAGCTATGGATGAGTCTGTGATAATGAAGCGATTTCAACTAGATTGTAGAAAACCCAAGGTTTGTGACAGGGGCAGATGCTTTATAAGTTGGAATGCCATTGTATTAACATAGGTGCAGGGGCTGCAGCAATTTTGGAATCATTCAGATACTGATTTGGAACTAGGGTTTTGGCACCAAGATTAACTCGGTGGCTTCTAGTATGAAGATACCATTTTGGAGGGTGGGCTGAG
This sequence comes from Massospora cicadina, assembly GCA_022478985.1. Classification (NCBI taxonomy): domain Eukaryota; kingdom Fungi; phylum Entomophthoromycota; class Entomophthoromycetes; order Entomophthorales; family Entomophthoraceae; genus Massospora; species Massospora cicadina. The sequence goes on from JAKSZP010017280.1 coordinate 3,046, forward strand.
TAAATACTGGATACACCGGGCTATTGTGGCCATAGTAGGACTTCTTCACAACCCTAAATTTGAAAAAAATGACCGCTGCTACACCCATCTCAACGAGAAAGGTGGAAATGGTTAAAAATAATGGATGGTTGATCATGTCATGGAAACAGCAGTGAATTTTAGACTGGCCTGCCAGTTTAGGTGCCAAAACACCCAAAAGGTGAGCCTGAATGCCAGAGGTACTGCTCATGTACAACTGTTGGAAAATGGGAAAAACTTCACCATTAAGCGCCCATAGGCCATAGCTATGAATATGAACCTAGCAACAAACCAGGCAAATATGGCCCTGGGGCCCATGGGTTTTTGAAATAATTGAGTCAGGAAGGGTGGTTTGGATTACAATATAATAAAAACTGGAATCAGGAAATGAGCCTTTTATTGGAAATGTAGAAGAAGAAAATCAGCCATCAATTTCCTCAGTGTGCTATGGCTGATTAGATAGATGCCTGGTTTTAGGGGATAGCTTCTGAAAGCTCAGGATTAAGGCCCTCAAAGTTCAACCAAATCTGGTAATCTTCAAGCAAGGGGGAATGAAAACAACTCTAATTAGAGTCAACATTGAATGAGTTGGTGGTGGGCTGAGTCACAATTAGGTCTCAAATGCCCAAATGTTGGACTTACCACTTTTTAGATGGTTAGCATATTGGCTTCTTGCCTGATGGGCAACGGGAACCTCCCAGGGCCACCCCACATAAGGGCGGTCCCAAGAGGTCAGGAATGGGTTTGGGGTAACCAACCTGCCCACACTCAGTTACTTTGGCATCTGTCTGGCCAAGTGAGATTAATTGAATGATGATCTTGATATGAGCGGGGAGGGTTTTGAGCTGGAGGCAACATTCAATAATGACCTGATGCCATTGGCAAGTTTTGCCAAAGATCAACATTAGGCACAGTCATCTTAGAAAATACAAACCCATCAGGCTTTGTTTCCAAAGTTTTGGAGGCAGATTTCAAATTGACAACATTTTTAATGACCTGATGCCATTGGTGAGATTTTCTGGGGATTCAATCCTGGATGCATTCTTTTTGGCAGGTATACGCCTGTTGGGCTTTGTTACTGATGTTTTTGAATCTGGTTTTGAACCTACATCATTTCCCAGTGGCTCAATGCTGCTATCAGGTGTGGCTGTGGCTTTGACCCTTGATACTCCATTTCTTGAATGCATGCACCCATCAGGCTTCATTGCCATGGGTTTAAGGTTTTCAGATATCTCAGCACAATTTTTTTCAATTTGCCATACCAATTCAGCAGAAGAAAATGTGGGGACAGGTGGTGGAATCTTTAGAGGGATGGCTGTTACCCAGCACTTGTCTACCACATGGGTGAGATACCCTGCATGACAAGAGGGACAGCTGCCCTCTTAGGGCCCTTCTTAGTGGGGAATGGGAATACCACCTAATCTAGGGAGAGGGGATGCTTCCTCAGACTTACACTGGATCAGTTATCTTGAATCAACTTCAACAAACCGTGATAGATTTTTTATACCAAAGTTACAAATTACCTGATGCTGAGGGGAGGGTGCTTTGGTGATAGAGTATATCCGAATAACTATGGCCTCCCCAGTGCAATCCCAGTTGATGAATTGGGAGGGGATTTATAACTGGTAGCATTGCACACCATGCTCTAAACAAGGTAGCAAATAGCAAGAGGGTATATGGAGTTATAGGCCTATCAGAATACCCGATAGGGAGGGTTAACCAGATTAAACCTCATTCTTCTATGATATCAATCTCCCCACCTGCCTCATTAGTCAGAATGGTATTATCCCCAGGTCGGCCCATCCTAAATAGATACCAAGTTACCTGATGCCTACTCACACCAAACGTATACCCAAGCTTCAAGGTATGGGACATCACACAAACTATAGGTTAGAAAACTGCTGGAGGGGTTCAAAGCAATCTTTACCCAACATGGGATATCAACTGGTATACCCTAAACTTGGGTGCCCCGATGTCTATATCTAATGCCGTTTTGTAACAAATTCACTAGCAACTTTCGATCCAACTCTAACCATACCCGGTGGACCTCATGAGTAAACCCTAGATAAAACAAACTTTAAACCATCCAAATTAACCGCCACCCAGCTGACGCATAGTTCACCTTCGGATGGCTAAAGCTGATTGGGAACCCAAGTTCGATCTTCCTAACCTAACAAGGGGTGTGACCGGTATACGGCTACCCAAATAGACCCATACGGCAATATTTTACAGATTAGGGGTTTCTAGTAACCTCACAAAGCTAAATTTTAGGGCCGCTACGTTTGAAAGGGCATAACCTAGGTTTGCCATCCAAAGGGGTTGGGGTAGAACTACGTTTGAAAGGGCATAACCTAGGTCTGCCATCCAAAGGGGTCGGGGTAGAAAGCGCACCTTAACGATGGAACCCGAACGACCGGTTGTTCTATAAACCACGCAGATAAGAGTAATTTGTAAAGTTAACCTGGTGCACCCTTTCCACCCATACGAACCTTAGGTACAGCACCTTCTTTATAAAAGTCTAGAGGCGTGGAGTTTGGAAGAGTTGAATGGAATACCAAAAGATGCCAACAGGTCGGCAAACCAAAAAACCCATTTAAAAAGTCGTAAGTTTAAAGGAGGCGCCCCCCAAAATAGATCCCCTTAACCCAATAGATAAATATTAAAAATAAAGCAAATATAAAGGCCAGCAAAAAGTGGTTTAGGCGGTCCAAATTTAATGTGTACGAAGTGGCCCACGTTTAGTATCGTCAAAGCCGTTGTCACCGGCGCGAGGCGCTCAACTTCTAAATCTGGGTTTCAAACTGCGCGCGTTCTTACGCTTTAGGGAGTGGGGCGTGGGGTTGGGATCCCTTAGGCAAGCCGGCAACCCCAGGCTGGAAACCTCGAACAGCTTTCTATTGAGCCGGATCGGCAAACTGGAGGCCTTGAGGAGGCCGCGGGCAGGTTTGGGCCGCGTACCCAGGTTAGAAACGCATGGGATCGAACTTCCCTTCACAAAGGCTAAAAACGTCAACTAGGGGGTGGGGGACGTGCTTACTTTGGATATGGTTGCGGTCCAGATTCCACCGTACCCGCTTAGGTCGGGCGCCTTCGGGTAAAATGTCCTCCACATACACATCATGGGTGGCAACGCAATCATCCCCACGGGAGACGGCGGGGGGGATATCACCAAGTGGGAACACACGGAAACGTGACAAAGGATCCACCTCCCCATCCTCATACTTAACCTCTACCTTCACTGGGGTTGGCAGGTCGAAAACCCTAAACCCATAGCCTACATTAAGACCCTCCTCGGTACGCTGTTGAGGGGTCTTTTGTAAAGCCTTCTCGGGTCCACTACCCAATCTACCCTTCTCCAAGGCGCTTGCTTTACCGTTCTTTTTGACCCGTGCGGTACTCTTTGAGGGTTCGACACCGGCCTCGGAGGCCGGGGACCTCTTGGTCGAGATGGGTTTGGCGATGCTGCTGTGGGACGCCTCGGCCGTCGTAACTCCGGCCGACAAGTCAAGGGAATGCAGGTTGAAGAGCTGGGTCAGTTCGCCAACCTTCTTGTAGCTGAAGCTCCGGACTTTATTGGAGGGTGTAGGCCCCAACCTTGAACCATTCCTTTGCCAGAGCCGCCGCGGAATGCTGAAACACCGCTTGGTTGGGATTCCCGGCCATCTCCGCCATTAACCCACCCAGAAGGGTGTCCTGGACCTTTTTGTATGCCGCCTTGTTGGTGGTGGTGCTAAAGAACCTTAAAGCGGGCCCGAGTGCCAGATGGAGCCCGTAGGCCGGCCCGTCGAACGGGAGCGCCTTCTTCAGCTCGGTCAGATACACGTCGATGACGTGGTAACGGATCGCGTCGCTGACTTGGCTGGAGGTGGGATGCAGGGGCCCCTCCCGAAAGATTCGGTCCACCTCCGAAACCACCCGTGCCGCCCAAGAGTGCTTTTGAAGGAGCCGGAACCCCGCATTGACAAACCGTCGTTCGAGAAGCATGAACTTATCAAGCCTATCCAGCAAGATCAGCGACGCCAAGTTATAATCTATCATCAAAACCCCCAAAAAAGCTTACCTGTGGCGGTCGATCCCCGGCCACTCCTTGATCAAAGTCAGCCAGAAGCACTCCAGGTGAAGCAACGCGAGGTTCTCGGGAAGCTGGAGAAGGTGCTCGGCGAGCGTATCCGCAAGGCTCTGCTGGAAGAGCGGCTTATCGGCCATCCAGAAGGTATAAAGATCCCCTTCCAAACCAGCAGCATGGAGTCCCGGTTCGAAAGCTCAACCTGGTGGCGGGTCAGAAACGCCACCAATTCCCCCGACGGCCTGCTCCCTTTCAGCCGGCTCTAAACCAATTTTAATGGAACCGGTCGCACCCCGTTTAAATAAGGTCCAAGCAAGGAGTTTCAAGGTAAAGGGCGTTAGCTTAACCGTTTTATCGCTCAACCCAAACTTTATTGTGTGCTTCAATTAAAAAAATGTACAAATAAAAACGAGATCAAAGTCCCCCGGCATAGTCATTGGCTTCTAAGCCTACGAGCAAGGGGCCTTTAGGAGGTTTAAAGTTAACCAAAAGGTCGGGTCAAAAAAAGATGAGCTCGCAACCAAAAAAAACGACTACTTAAAAAACTCGGGGTGTTTGGGGATATTTATCAACCCACGATAAAGAATGGCTTACCCGTCGAAGCCAGCCTACGGTTAAACTTGGTCAATAAGGTACTCCCACCCCTCGGAGGGATGGGTTGGGAACCATCTAGGGGGGTACCGGCGTTGAGCGTGCCCATCTATAAAGTTACAAAACCACCTAAAACCTGGTGAGTTTAACCGCCGTTTGGCTTCTAATAAGCTAATTTTATATTTTACTTTGATCTCGCCTGCCGCTTTACGTCTCGGATGGCTGGGTGTACCCCAAAAAGTTTAATTCGAAAAACTTTACCCTCTCCCAACCTTCATAAGGTTTCATAAGTATCGTCGTAATTTGGCTTGAATCTCGTAACATTAATTTACTATCTAAATTATACTTTACACTACCTGCAACCCCATTCTACGCCTGGGTAGCGATCATTTTACTTATTAAAGTTTCAGCTGTTTGGTGTTATTTAGCTGATTTGATTTGAAAAGTTCAATGGTTTCATTTAACCATTTCGTTTATTTGGTTGATTTGATAGGTTCGATAGTTTCAACTAAATGTTCAGTGATACCTACGATTGACACTATTTTAAGCTATTAAATTTGAACCTATCAAGTCGCCCAAATCACCACATACCCTTTAACTAAAACCAATGAACCTATCAAATCGACCATATCATACTCCTGAAGCTGAACCCCTTGACCCTATCAAATTACCCAAATAGCCAACAAACAAGTTACAAACCCGTTGAACTATTAATCAACCAAATACCACTCGATGCTCAAAACCTATGAACCTATCAAATTGACCAGATCACTATCCGCTTACCTGAAACTATTGAGCCTATCAAATTCGCTAGATACCCACCAACCCACTTGGCAAAGTTATTGAACCTATCAAACAAGCTGGCTACCCACCATATGATTAGTTTAAATCATGGAACCTATCAAATCAACAAAAAATTACCAGCCGCTTGGCAAACCCTATGACCTATCTTTTTTTTAGTACTAGATGGTAAACCCTATGACCTATCAAATTGATCAGATTGCTATCCACTCACCTATCTTTCACTCATTACCAAACTTGATTGCTAATAACCGTTTTGATTTGACTTTTCCTAAGCCAATAAATATATCATAGGGATGGATAAATTATATTTATTAAAGACGGCAGTATGCCACTATAGCTAAAGGACCCTACTGAATGGCCATGCCAATCCCCATGATAACAAGGATACATTCCAGGAATCCCCAGTGCTTACAGGGCACTTTAAAAAATACCAGAGGTCCACCCCTACAGACTTGCTCCTTTAATTTTACCAAGCTCAGATGTTATAAAGCCAGATCTCCCATCCCATGCCAATCTCACTGGTGCACCACACCATCCACGTTTATTGCAGGGTAGTTGACCCCATCTTTATTGAGAAGGTATCAGAGCAGCAGGGGAGGGTATCCCCTGTTTCTACCTTCCTCAAAGGAAGCTTTGGTTGCAGTTGGTTCAATTTAGGATTTCCCACTGCAGTTGCAGCTGGCAAAGCTATAAAGGTAAAGGTTGAAGTTAATATTTGTGGAGTGTCATAAATTATATGCATGGAGTGTAGTCACTGGAATAAATATCCCACTATTTTGATTGGTTTTGATAATCTTCCCAGTACCTGTCATGTACACATGATATAATAGTGGGGACTGACCCCAAAGATAAGGCTGGGTGCCTGGAGGCCCAAAAGGTGAAGCTACAGGGCCTCCCAGACCTGAAGCACACCCTAGACCAGCTCTGGGTAAGGGCAAAATATGCCCAGGTTGGTCCTGTAGGGTGCCAAGTGCCCAGCCCCTGACATCAGGCCAAGTATTAAAATGAAATATATACCAAATAAAGGCAGATGGTTGAGTTTGGTTAGTCAAGGAATGGGGATTTGAAACCCATTCCATCTACAAAATAACATGCTTGGGTTGAATCCAACTTCAATTGATCACTTGAGTGAAATCAGTTTTGGCCTATTCTACTAACTTGGATGGCAGTATTGCCCTATTGGTGAGTCACTGCTTGGGCCCACTGCAGCATAACCCCAATTTCCCTATCAGAGCTTAAATACATTTTCCCCAACCAACATTCCTTGTTGGTCAACTTCCCAAATAAAATTTTCCCCCGTTTACGCTATTTTAAATTTTATATGATCTTCCAAACGCTCCCATGCATGAACCTCCTCTTTGAGGAGGTCTTGCATTCTGTTACCCTTGCCATTGCAAGTACCTTGCAGCTCTCCCCTCATGCACTGTTTGTTCTCCCAGGTTCCCTCCAACCTGGGTCACTTAGCCCCTATTGATATGTGCACTGTGTCACTTTTACTGGGGGTTTTCTTATAAAATTTGCAATTTTATGCCTAAGTGGTTATTGCTCCAGCACCCTCTACTGGGATCTAATTACTCTGGCACTAATGGATAGTTCCCTGGCATTGTCCTGGTGCACTGCGCACTGCTACGCTGGGAACAGGAGAGTTATAGACACTCTCCTTACAGTACCCCCTAGCAACTTTATTAAACAAACTCTTAAAGAGGGCTTAAAAATGTATGTGGCTATCAAACTGTTAAAGTTACAAAGCTTCTAATTGATGCCAAAGCTCAGAAGTGGCAAAGCTATCGCTGCTATTATACCCCACAAACAGATCCAAGATGACTTATCTAAAATTCACTGGGTTACACTTTTAGACTCCCTGATGCTACCAACTTTGAACAATTTTCTGGCGTCCCTGAAAAGGTAGCCCCCATTTGCACTGAATATAAAAACCTGGGCCACAAGGCACATGCTTTCCCCTTCCAAGGAAAGGATTGGGAAGATCCTGAGAAGGAAAGTTTATATGGATGACTGACGTTCCAATTTTGCAACAACTGATGCTAATCACCCTTTCATGTAGGGTGAATCAAGTGAATATTTAGTTGTGGCCTTTATATCCACTAAACAGAGGTAAGCACAACAAAAAGCACTGAAAAGAGCTGCCAGGATGGCAGCACAAGAATCAAACCCCCTGATAAACTCTCAAGTCAGGATGATATTGGCAGCTTGCCCTCATCCTAGCACCCAGCACCACCAGTGATTGCCCAGGCAGTGGATTACTCTAAGCGATACTCAGCAGAATTTTTCCAGATCCATCTGCCACATTACACAATGTTTATGCCTATGACAGAATTGATGATGGGTATTCTCATGGTAAACCTTACAACAATTCAGATTGTTTGAAAGGTTGTACTAAATTTGGCCCAAAACTTCCACTGTGTGGGATCCAGGGAATTTGGATGCTTGCAGGTACTATTCTGCCTGGATTTTCACATAATTTTGCAGGAGAAGGTTCACTCTCTAATGTTAGATTAAATATTTTCAGGTGAGTTTTTGACCACTTATATTAAAAATGAAAATAATAATAATATTAAAAAGCTGGTCTTTATATATTTTGTTAGCTGCGGCAAGAGGGTTAAAGGCAAACCCTATCAATATCTTGGTTTTATATTTAATTGTGCCAAGGCACAAAGTTTGGATTAGCTATGCATGTCTGAATTAAGGAATATGGGATTCAACCTATTGGAGCTCTTGAGACTCGCCTTGCTTTGATGGAATAGGTGATGGAGGGCAATGGCAGGTAGGATAAATCTGTGAGTTAAGGTTTTATATATATTACCCAATCATTGGGTAATATTTGCACCTCGTGGGACCCACTCCAACCCTAGAAAAGAGTCTGGCCTCCATGTTGTAGGTTAAACTAAATCAGTTGTAAGATGGGGAGGGACCTCCAAATGGCTCCCTTGATTCCGCTGATGATTCAGAGTAATCCTACTGTCTAAATCATGCTATTTGCCTGATAAGTATTAATAAAGGTATTACCCTAATTTGAGGGGTTCCACCAAGAATTTGGACAGGGTCTTTTGGCCAATATTATCACTTTTTCATTCAAAACACTCTTTTCACAACAAAATTGTAATTGTCTGACACACTGATCCAAAATCCTGAATTCACACTCACCTTGAGGTTCAAATTCAGGCAATCATCATCTCATTTAAAGCCAAGATGGGCCTATGGGCGCAGCTGGGTCTAATAACCCAACTCACTGCTCATAAAGAGGCCCAGGCACCCAAATCAGGATAGGGACATTTTGACATTGCAGGATTTTGGGCTTCTGTATCCCAGGCAAAAAGCTAAAATTCTTATGTAATCCTTCTGCTGACATCTTGCAAATTCAAGAGACACATTGTTTGTCAGAAGAGGAAGAGGAGTGGCCAAAAGCTCTTTTTCCTATAGACTCCACTTGGTCCCAGTATTGTGGGTTAACTATTTGCCCTACCAAACTGCTTAAAATAATTAAATTACAAATTTTTAAATGAACGTGCTTCATCATTAACATTATTATAAAATAATGAGGAGTTCACACCCCTTAACATATATGCTTAAATAACTCAGCTGGCCACATTGGCTTTCTATTGAGAGTATACCAATTAAATCTCCCAGATACCACCTTTATGTGGGTTGATTTTAACAGTTGGACTAATGCTGCAACTGACCTTTGGCCACTCACCTCTCAATACCCACCCAGCCATATTAAAATTAGCACTCAAGTTACTCAGGGGACTATATAATCCTCTCCCTAGTGATTATCCTGGGGCAATGCGCATGACATGGCCACATATACAACAGGGCAGATTGTTGTCTATAACCCACATTGACTACACCCTTCCCCCTTACACTTTGAGCCAAGAATATCCAGTTTTGATACTACTGTAGTGCAATTTTCAGACCCTCTATCAGTTACAATCACCCTGGCCACACCTGATCAGCCAATTAATCAACTCCGCTGGAATAAAGTATTATACAATTTCCAGTGAGGAGTTCTCACAGTGGATGAATCAACAAGCATCTTTACCTCATATGGTGTGCCCATTTTGCAGTTATCCCTTGGTAGCATGAGGTCTGATGAAACAACACATCACTGATGCTTCAAAGTGGATATCCATGTGGTGGCATCACGCATCTACAGCAGCAGCTACCCGCCTCCAGAGCTCTCTTGCCCATCTGGAAAAAAACGTCACATGCATGGGTTACAGCCCAGCTTGGACTAGAAAATGGGTTGGTACAACTATTTGTTTGCAAAAGTTATATATTGCAAACCAACACCGTTTAAGCATCTTGGCTTGTGCCTCTCAGGTAACTAAATGGAAGAAATTAACAAAGTACTTTATGCACCGCTTTACTGCACAGAAATAAGTGACTTCTCACACCTGGGTAAAACTAGCACAGGCAAAATTATTTCCTCCCCCGTTGAAGTATCTGAAACAGTTCACCAATTTTACACCAACATGTATCAAGATGACAACTGTAACCCAGAGGATATACAATAGTTTTTATCCAAAATCAAAACCCACTCTTCTCTTAACTTATCTATTCTTGTTAGTGTTGTTTCTAATGAAGAACTAGGGGATGGTGTATGCAGGGCACCTCAACACAAAAACTCTGGCCCAGATGGTATTCCTTATAAGTTCTATCAGACACAAATTAATTTAATTGTGATTTTACTCAAAGCCTCTATCAATGCATGTCTTCTAGAAATTCGCCTACTGTCTGGTGGATTGAAAGCCTGTGTTCACATTATTTAAAAATGGGATCTTAATGATAAGGTAACTGGGGCCCAATATCACTCACCAATGCGGATGTTAGAATAATGACCAAGGTACTGTCTAAGCGTCTAGGTAAGATTTCTCAAATGGTTATATCATGCAATCAGTATTGGTTTGTTCCTAATCGCAGTATAGGGGACAACATTCCCTACTATTGCCAGTAGATGTCAGCCCAGATCAGATGGTGCCCTAATCTTCTTGGATCAACAAAAGGCGTATGATTGTGTACGTTTGAAATAGCTTAGACCATCCCTTGAAACTTTACGCCTTCCTCCTCAGTTTATCAACTGGGTGATGCTTTCAATTAGGTCAGCTAATTTGGCTATTCTGGGCCCAGATTTTTTACTGACACTATCCTAAAACGCGGTTTAAACAGGGTGACCCTCTTAGCCCTTTGTTGTATAACTTTGGACTGGACCCAGCCCTGCATTTTATAGATTAGATCCTAAAAGGTATTATCTCTCCAGGTCAGAACCCTCTCAAAGTATCACCATTTGCTGATGATTGGGTGGTGGGTGTTTCCAATCCATCAGACGATCGCTCCATAGAGCAGGCCATCAGTCAATATGAACAAGTAAGCAACGCCAAGATCAATCACCACAAGATGGAGGTCATACTTCTTGGTAAGCACTATCTTCAATGGCTTAATTAAAAGTCTCACCACCCTTCAACTAGAAGATTGAATTTCCCACTACAGGCAACCCCCTCCAAGAAACCTGTTTGCCACTTAGAAGTATGGCTGGATTATAGAGGATATTTATCTACAGCTATGGATATTCAAGTCCTTTTGAGTATCTCAAGCTATGCAGCTAGTCTCCATGGCCATACAAAAGAGCTTATGGAAAAAATAGTATCAGCAAATACCCTGATTCTTTCAAAGATAGGGTACACTGCTCATGCCATATAATTTTCTACCGCCTTAAAAATCATGAAGTGCTATATTGTAATCATAATTTTGGGACGGCCAACGAGCACCTTTAAGGACTGAAAAGCTGTTTAACCCATGTTTCTAAAGGGGCATGGGCCTCATTGACTACCATCAACGAAGTATCCAGATTTTAAACAAATGTATTGTTCAAGTAACGTGCCCTACCCCAAATGGCCTCCATTGGGCAGCAGCAGCAAAATGCAACTTTGCACGAGCCTTTGGGCTGGCGAAACCTAATGCATAAATTACTTTGATACATTATCTAGCCTCTCATCCTAAAAGCAGTAGGACCCATAGCATTAACCCCTTGACATACAAATCAAAATTCGCATTGGCACATCTGTAGAATACCATTTTGTTTTGGCTCAACTGTGAACACTCATGTGCAAGCTTAGAAACAGAACGTTTTATTTTCAAATTTACATTGCTATATAACATTCAATAAAGTTGATATATAATGTTAATATACATTAATTAAGTAATACTATAAATAATAATTTAGTAGTTCTGTAAAGTATGATATATCTCAAAACATTTTGGAATATGTAGCGGAATTAGACATGTTTTACACTGCCAAGTTGTTTCACTTATTATATTATGTTTGATGCACAAATAGCATCTCTTTGCAGGATGTTGCTTTTTATTTGTCGCAGGTATATTTTGGGAAAATATGTCCAATTTTTTGCTTGTAACTGAGTTGGGCATTCACTTTATGACAGTCTTCCACATGTCAGATAGTTTGGAAGGGATAAATTACAGAGCATATCTTCTGCAATATTCAATTGGAAATTCACAATTGATTACTTTTGTGAAGTAGACAACTTGGAATATATGACATAAGCATTATAAATAGCTATATCAAACATATAAAAGAAATTTTTTATACTCTTTTGGACTTTTGCATCAGAGGGAAACATGCAAGATATTGGTCTTGCCTGTTGACACCTTCCATTCCATGATTGTACTCCACAACAGAGGTCCCCAACCCCTGGGCCACGGACCAGTACTGGTCCATGTGCCATTTGGTACCAGGCTGCAGAGAAAGAATAAATAACTTAAATTATTTCTGTTTTAGTTATTATCTGAGTCTGAACAATGTTTTATTTTTTAAAAATGACCAAATTCACACTGTTATATCTGTCTATGACTCTTTCTTGACGCTTGTCTCAGTCACATGATACGTTGCTGATAAAATTATACCCCTAAGTTAGCAAAATGAGTAAAAAAACTTTGGAAAGTTTCTTTGCGAATTGGAAAAGGCCTAGTGAGGAGACAGAAGAAGAGCCTACGACTTTTTAGAAAAAAGCTACATTTAACAGACAATACCAGGACTTCTACTTAAAATATGGATTTATTGCAACAGGTGATTCCCATGCACTATGACTGCTCTGCATAATATGAGGGGACCAGCTCTCTAATGAGGCAATGGAGCCTTCAAAACTGCTTTGCCACTTGGAGACCAAGCACCCTGCATTAAAAGGCAAGTCTTCTGAGTATTTTGAAAGAAAAAAGCATGAACAGGAAGGACAGAAGCAATTACTAAGGGCAATTACTTCAACAAATGTGAGTGCACTGAGACCATCATAATTGGTGGCTAATCATATTGCTAAGGCTATGAAGCCATTAACCATTGGTGAAGAATTGATCCTACCAGCCACTAAAGAAATTTGCTGTAAACTTCTAGGAGAGGCTGCGGTTAAAAAGATAGCACAGGTGACTCTTTTGGCTACCACCGTCACACAGCGCATTGAGGAAATAGCAGAGGACATTGAAACACAATTGTTGGATGGATTAATATATCACTGTGGTACGCTCTCCAGGTTGATGAGTCTACAGATATTGACAACAAGGCAATATTACTTGTTTATGTGCGATATATTTATTGGGAGGATGTGCATGAGGATATGTTATGTGCACTATCATTGTCAACCAAAACCACAGCCGCAGAACTATTCAAGTTGCTGGATGATTATATATCAGGAAAACTGAAATGATCCTTTTCTATCAACATATGCACAGATGGAGCTGCTGCTATGACTGGATGGCTGTCTGGTTTAACTACTCAGATTAAGGAAGTTGCACCTGAATATGAGTCTTCACATTGTGTCATTCACAGGGAAATGCTGGATAGCTGTTATATACCACCAGAACTTAACAGCGTATTGAATGATGTTTGTTAAAGTTATTAACCACATCAAAGCACACATCCTTAACTTGCGCCTGTTTGAGCAGCTTTGTGAGGAGAGGAACACAGAGAACAGAAATCATCTCTTATACACAGAAATAAGATGGTTATTCTGAAAGAGATTGCTGGCCAGAGTGTTTGAATTACAAAAGCCGCTGCAGAGATTTCTCTCAGAAAAAGTCCCCGCTGGCAGCATATTTCAGTGATGAGGAATGGGTTGCAAAACTTGCTTACTTGTGCAACATATTTAACATGCTCAATGAACTCAATTGGTCACTTCAGGGGAAAATGACAATTGTCTTCAAGTTGGCAGATAAAGTAGCTGCATTTAAAGCCAAACTGGATTTTTGAGGACGGTGCATGAACAGGGGCATATTTGGCATGTTTCAAATATTCGCTGGAATTTTGGAAGAGACTGGGCCCAAGCCTTCATTATCCCAGATAGTGCATGATCACCTGTCTTTGCTTTTGAAAGAGTTTGAGTGCTACTTCCCAACCACAAAAGACCCACAAACTGCCAAGGAATGTATTTTTGCGACGCCTTTGTCAAAAAACCAGGTGAATTCAGCATGTTTATGCAAGAAGATTAACTGCTGGAGATCACAAATGACGGCAGCCTTAAAAGTATGGTTGAGACAACAACTCTACTGGTGTTCTGGATTATAGTCATGGAAGAATGTCCTGAGATCGCCACAAAAGCACTCAAAACCCTGTTGCTATTTCTGACATCCTATTTGTGTAAGGTGGGATTTTCTGCAGTGGTAACAACCAAAACAAAATTATGGAGTAAACTGGACATAAGCAACACACTTTGGGTGTCATGGTCTCCCATTACCCCTAGATGGGACTGTCTCATTGCAGAGAAACAAGCTCAGGGCTTCACTGATTAGCATTATGGTGAGTTATATTTTCATGCACTTTATATTTGTTTTTGTGTTGTATCTTATTTTTAAGGCATATTTAAACATTACCTTAGTGACCAGAGAGTGTTAGGAGGTGGAGAGGATGTTACTCATGTTATGTTGTTGGTGCTATGTTATGAGGATGCTGCTAATAAAGTTGCTTATGAATGCACAGTAGATTCACATTTATTATTATATTTAAAAAAATACCAAAGTTTTTGAGATAGTCATATCATTTTATTTTGTGTATTTATCTGCCACACCTTAAAGGCCAGTCCATGAAAATATTTTCTGACAATAAACCAGTCCATGGCCCAAAAAAGGTTGGGGACCACTTCTCCACAACACAGGTTGTTTTAACACAGTTTCTTCCTTACCTCCTTCTTTCCTCTTATTTTCCCTATATCAACCATTTATGCTTTTAAGTGTTTTGGGCTTATTATATACACATCCTTCTTGTCATGCCAGCGTAAGGACAGAATACCTCTACAAGATAGTGTTCTTACTTCTCCTTTTTTAGCTTATATGATACCAGCTTCTTTGGCATATTTTTCCAATTTTTTTCTCACCGTTCAAACAACATTTGTATTTTTTCATGCAAAATTTTTGAATAATTTAGGATACTAATACCAATTATCTAAGAACAAGGTATATCCTTTCCCTAAAATGGGTTCAGCTAGTTACATAACTACACTTTCTGATACAGGTTCATTACTTCCTTGAAATTTTTCTTGTCCTGTGTAAATTTTAAATCGAAAACAATACCCAGAATTGGATTCACAGTTTATAGAATTTAATTCCAAATCTCACTCATTTGGATGCTATTGTTTGTAAGTAATTTAGCCGCCCTCTGAATTTCATTAGGGTTCATCTATTATGATATTTTCTCTCAGAATAGATAACTGTTGGAATCTGGTATTCAAGTAATCCACCATGGATCAAACCTTTTTTATTCTGTCTTCTTTATAAACCGTCTCATTATCCACAAAATAAAGATAGTGCGTTATGGCCAATAAGCTTTTATGAGGCATAATTTGCATAAATATGGGCATTTCTAAATTTTTTTTTGTTTTGACCAATACATGTCTATTTTAGATTTTTTTATCTGCGACATTATAATGCATAACGCAAAATATGCTCTAACTTTTTTTAGTACTAGATGGTCCCAACCCAAGGGGGATTCATCGATGTAAAATATGCTCTAACTTCATCATTTGTTAGTGGATACCACTCCTCGTTCATTTTTGTATTCTGTTCCTTTTCATTTGTGCTGCATATCTATTTGTTTCTCTAACTATCATATCAAAAAAATCATCACAAAAACTTGTTTGAAAATACACAGAGGAGTTGCATTTATACCCAATCTTTGTAGAACTAAACAATTGATACTGGAAATTTCAGTAATTTTTTGTATTGACAATATTTTCTTTTTCCTTCCAATTTCATTCATCTTCTGAATCAGAATCATCACTGCTTGAAATAGGTCTTGAAAATTTCTGCACATTTTGTCAAACAGAGCTAGCTTCACTTAAATTTGAAGCATCACTTGAATACTCATTAGTATAAACACTTTGATGCACATTTTCAATCTCATTATCATCACTAGAATAGCTTAATAGATTTTCATTGTCAATTTCATATAATACATTCAACTCAGACATGTTGGGAGGACTATTTATAATTTTTACTAAAATCAAATATATACTATAGCATTCAGCATGCAAGTGCTATACTGACTACCATTTTCTTTATGCTTTGTTTATCAATTTGTCAATGCAATCTGTTTATCAGTACTGTTGATAGGAGGAAAGCATTTCAATAAAATAGCATCAATGCATGACTGAAACAGTTAAAAAGTTTAATAATATACTGCATGACATTTGCTGAAGACAGTTCTTGACATCCTGAAGATGTCAAAGTCTACAATGGCACATGAAAAGAATACATCTCCCAGATGTCATTGTATGTCAAGGGGTTAAACCACACTTTCAGGATTTTCCCTGGGTTAGGTGAAAGCCTTATCCAGGGGAAGGATCAATATCCCCATTCAAGGGGCATAAATCCCAAATGCCTAGATAGATTTGAGAATAGGGGTCAAATATATATTATTAGCAAATATACTGAATTTGGGACTGTATATCAATTACTCCAAATTTGAGATAACATAAGATCCCCATTACTTGAGACATGTGTCCTGGAGTATCCATTGACCCGGTCATGAAGGTGGCGGAATCTGAGTAAGGTTCAGAACAATGGGCAATCCGGAAGACCAGGTGAAACCCTACATGGATGAGGCCATGACAATCCTTGAGGCACCATGTCCCCACATACCCTATAAAAAGCAATACATATTAGCATAATAAAGTACTTTCATTCATAGGATATAAGTTTATCTTACTTTTATTTAAGTTCATTTATTCCAATGACTAAATTCTCATCCATTGTCACATCTGGAGCTGCCCCTGTCCTCTCAGCTGACCCTTGAACCATGCAGTCAACCTACTTATTGGGTTCCCCAGCATTAGCACCAGCAAGTGCATCTGGGGGAACCCAATAACTGGTGCTCACTACAGGGGTGCTTCCAAGGTGCACCCTGGGGAGTTACCTCAACCTTGGATGATAATTGACCCACCGTGAGCATGCTGGATGCCAATCTTCTAACTTACCTCCACTGGAACGGCCAAGACCCAATAACAGTTGGGACCAAATTTCCAAGGAAATCCATCAAGTATGCCCAAAAGACTTTGTGAACTTCTGAGCTCTCAGTCGGCTGAAACTGTTTCTTGACCTGCTAAATATTCCTGAAGAATTTAAAAAAGATGAACTTGAGCCAAAATGCCAGCATCATAAAGAAAAAAGATTAACGAAGGCAGTATTTTATTACAGGGATCAAGCATCACGTTTCAAGAGGATGTGGGATGCTAGGAGAGAAGAAGACTTTGAAAAATATTACCCAGCGTGATGACTATTGGATGCTAGGACCTCTCTACTGTGATGAGAAAAAAATTGTTTAAGCTTCTCTCAGCTTTGGACAAAACCAAAAAGAAATTGGCCAAGCTACAAAACATCCCCAGTTGAAGAAAGAAAATCAAAATAATCTGAGTGCTAAAACCTTAACTAAAATAACTAATTTTAATACTAGCCCAAATATATATTTAGATAATAAAAAAATCCTCCGCTCAATGTCAATTCCCCCTCTGCTACTTCTGAGCGGAAAGTGGAAACAAAGCACATAGCCAATTTGAGCCAAAAAGTGCCAAAATGGCAAATCAAATGTGGCCAGTGAGCATTGACAAAACCAAATTGATGAAATTGGGACAAATTGAGAACCAATTTCCAATCTTAACAAAGTCAGCAAGCTGCAGGAATTTTCAGGAAGCCTCAAAAAAACAATCAGTGCAGTGATAAAATACAAACGCCAGGCAAAGTACCTGGGACTTACCTTTGCACCATTTGGAAAAAGCTCAATAACTCCTTTCTGGCAACACTACCACTTTCTGACTTCTATGGCACCTCTACCAAAACTGGGCCACATATTACCAAAACAATAAATCTAGATCACCAGGTTTGACTCTCAGATTGGGATAGCGCTGATCCCAACAAAGATGAGAGTCCTTAAAAATCAAAGCTTGAGAAACTGGCTGACATTACCTCCACTATTGATGACAACCTTTCGGCCCACTTTGCATTTCCCTCTCAAACTCTATCACATGAGTCACTTTTGGTCACAAATGAGATTTTCTCGCCCCAATCCTGAGATGATGGCTTAGTGTCACTTGTAGGGGCCTCCCTATCGGACATTCAGGGGGACACACCATACCATCACCTGGTCATCTTCCAAGCTCGTGGGGTTGCTTGCCTATGCAGCTCACTGTTGATGACCTCTTCTCCAAGCTTTACCTGGATCTGCTGGCGGATAAGGTGATCGCAAGATGCCAGGTTCAGATGGCAAATGAATTGAACCAAAAGCTTGAAGAGTCTGAGACTCACATGGCCAAGATGGCGCAGTAGATGTGCAAATGGATAGCACAGATGGAGGTGGAGTTGAAGGCTTCCAAGTTGGAAGTTATGAAGGAATGAAGGCTGCTGGTCGGCCTGCAGTCAGAAATCTGGGACAAATCTGACTGAATCAAAATTCTCACAATTGACAACTCACAGCTTAGGCTGGAGTTAACTGGCCTCAAGGCGAAATTACCTAAAAAATCAGAAGGCAGCTCAAAGCCAGCCACCTCAAAAAATAGATTTCTCAGCCAGCAATGGATCGTAGATTGAGAAACTCAAAACCATCTTTCCCAAAAAACAATCCAAATTTACTATGAGGGCTTTAGCCAATGAATTTGTCTGGCTTCAAACCCTATTTACACGTGAGACCTCCAAGTTAACTATGAGAGCCTTAACTGATGAATTTGTCCGGCTTCAAACCCTAGCCACACTAGGCATTATCACTAACCTGTTCTTCATTGCGCCTGAGGCTCCGCACGCCCCCAAAATTGAGCCCTCTGACCCTCAGACCACTACTTGCTCCCCTAGGCCAAGGCTTGGAGGGGGCTCTGTCAGGATTTTCCCTGGGTTAGGTGAAAGCCTTGTCCAGGGGAAGGATCAATATCCACATTTGAGGGGCATAAATCCTGAATGGCTTAATAAATTTAAGAACAGGGGTCAAATCTATATTAAAATTATATATACTGAATTTGGGACTGTATATCAATTACTCCAAATTTGGGATAACATAAGATCCCCATTCCTTGAGACATGTGACCTGGAGTATCCATTGACCTGGTCATGAGGGCGGAGAGATCCAAGTAAGGTTCAGAACAATGGGAAATCCAGAAGGACAGGAGAAACCCTACATGGATGGGGCCACAACAATCCTTGAGGCACCATGTCCCCACATACCCTATAAAAAGCAATACATATTAAAATAATAAAGTACTTTCCTTCATAGGATATAAGTCTATCTTATTTTTATTTAAGTTCAAATTTATTCCAATAACTATAGTCTCATCCATTGTCGCTTCCAGAGCTGCCCCTGTCCTCTCAGCTGACCCTTGCCCCATGCAGTCAGCCTACATATTGGGTTCCCAGCGTTAGCACTAGTGAACGCATCTGGGGAAACCTGATACACACTTTAAAGGTATTCTCCGTGTTATTAAGCACTCCAGATGGAACTTCCAGCACATTGACCCGCTACCCATTATGCAAGGGGCTAATCCATCTTACCTTTATTTTTCTTTAATGTGCCTTTGAGTTCAGCTTTCTTCTGCCTAAGGAAAAAGGTCACTATAACAAGAATTGATTTGTTAGATTCAATAAAAATCCCTTACTCCACAGAAGGCAGAAGAAGATGTGGGAGTATACTCATCACCCCTCACTCTACCCTAAAACTAGAGCTCAAATATAGAAATGGCTAACAAGGTCATACTAGACTGCGGATAGATCTAACACCATTGCACCCTTTTCCCCATTTGTGGCGGTCATAATAATCTCATTTATAGGGTAGAGGGGTGTCCCATGTCCAGGGTAATTTGGAGTGATTTTCCCTTCTGTTAAGCTTCCTGCACCTAGTACATTATACCCTACCCATTGTCATAGTTATATGAAATGATAGTTGATACTGATTGCAAAAACAAAGAAGAGAGTGCAGAGGCCAAGTGGAGCAAGTTGATGAACCTGCCTGATCTGAAGCACACCCTGGAAAAACGCTGGATGAGTGAAACATATGCCCAAGTTAATAAAGGGGGTGTGCATGATGGAAATGGGGGTATTACAGCCCCAGCCTTACTGTGCACAAGTTATAATTTTTATATAAGGATGGAACATTATGTTTGGTAGGATAATGAGGTGTAAGTCCGGGGGAGCATCCCCTCTTTCTGGAAAGGGTGGTGTTTCCGTTCCCAACAATAAAAGGACCAAAAAGGGCAGCTGACCCTCTTGTCTTACAGTAAGATCTTGCCCATATGGTAGATGAGCGATGGGTACCAGCCTTCCCCTTGAATATTCCACCATCTGTCCCTGAAATTACCACCACCAAATTAGTACGGCAAATTGAGGAAATTTGTATGGAGAATATTTGAAGCCGCCACCCTCATAGGCAAAAAGGATCTTATTAAGTCAATGGCACTGAGCCCTCAAAATCAATTTTCAAAATCCTTAAACCCTCAACAATCTAAGACCAATGGGCTTGCACATTCAGTAATTGGTGAATCAAGGGTTAAATTCTCGTCAAAACTTGCCAATGGCATTGGGCCATTGGGAAATGTTGTCATCAGTTTGAAACCTGCTTCAAAAACTTTGGGGACAAAGCCTGACGGGCATGTACCTCTTAATAAGAATGTGTCCATTGACAAATCCTTAGTTAAAATCACTAATGGCATTGGGCCATTGGGTAATATTGTTGCTGGTTTGAAGCTATCCTTGAAAACATCTGGGACAAAGCCCAACAGGCTTGTACCTCCATCATCAAATGTTGCCTCTAGCCTAGAACCCTCCCCTAAAAATTAAGATTGTCATTAATTTGCCTCTTTTTTTGGACAAACGAATGCCAAAGCAACTGGGTGCAGGCAGGTTGGGTATCCTGAACTTGTTGGCCTCTTGGGACTGCCCCTACATGGGGTGACCTTGTGAGGTTCCCGTTGCTCATCAGGTGAGACGCCATCACACTAACCATCAGAAACGCGGTGAAACCACAATTTGGGCGTCTGAGGTCGAACTGACAGTGACTCAGCCCACCACCAACTCTTACAAAGTCAGTTTAGGTTTAAATTAGTTTTTTCCTTGCTCAAAGTTCACAGGATTAGGCAAAACCTTGAGGGTCCCAATCCTGAGTCTTTCCAAGCTATTCCCAAATTAATCGTCTATTTAAGAACCTGTAACACACTGAGAGAAATGATGGTGTATTTTATAATTTCAATTACAACAAAATCCCTTTCTTCAAAAACTACTATTTTTATTATGAAGAAATTCAATAAACCCAACCCAACCAATTTTTCCCAGCTCACCAGCCCGCAGGCCCTGGGCCATGATTGCCTGGTTCGTTTCTGGGTTTATACTCACATTTATGACTCATTGGCACTCACTGGTGAAATTTCTCCCGTTCAAATAACCACCATCTGAGCTTCAGTGCTTCTGGAATTTGGTCTTGCCGTTTAGTTGCTTCAGCATACAGACTGAAAGGCCAGTATAAACTTAACTTGCCGCTATCATGACATAATCAATCGTCCATTAATTTCAGCATTTCATGCCCTCCTCATTGAGATGGGTCTATCTGTGGTCATCTTCTATCAGATAAATAGGGTTGTGAAGGGGTCTTATTATGGCTGCACTGCCCAGTGTCTCTAACTTTTATTCAGTCCACCCTCCAAAATGGGATTTTCATGCTTGAAGCCGCCAATGTGGCCTTAGCTTTGGATCTCAGCTCTGAATCAGTATACATATCGATGCTAAAATGCTAACGCTGCTTCCACTCCTGTGTAAGTTTATTCTGGCACTCTGGCTTATAAATCATCTGCTCCTGTCACAAACCTTGTGATTTCCCCCACTCTAGTTGCAATCTCTTCCTTTATCAATAGACTCACCTATATCTGCCAATAAAAAGAATTACGCCTATTTTTATTAACAATGAAATTGATATTGGAACACACCAGGTGTCTTTTGAGGCCTTAGTTGACACTTGAGCAGCGGGTAACTTCATGTGTCTAGATTTGGCCCACCAGCTTGAGCTTAACCCAGACTTGGGTCATGCGGTGATGGTCACTTTGTTGACAACCCAGCCATCATACAAAGTATGGCGCCCAGTACCTTTCTTATTTCACCAGTTTAGTTTTTGTGATTGTTTTTCAGCAATGCCTAACCTCAGGTTTCTGGTAATTTTGGGTGTGGGCTGGTGGCATCATGTAAGTCCCAGGGAACGTCCTCTGGGCGTTGATTGGGCCATTTTCCCCATTCCCGAGCAGAAAGGTACTGAAGAGGATGGCTGTACCCCTCATTACTCAAGGCGATCTAGCTCATGTGGTAGATGAGCGCTGTGTAACAGCTCTTCCACTTTGGATCCTGCCCCCAGTACCCACACTCACCTTAGCAGAACGGTTACAGGGAATTAGTGAAATCTGCACTGAGATTACTGAAATGAAAATTAATCAGAACTAATTCAAGTGGCAATCAGCCCAATGTTTGGATTTCAAATGGTCAAAAAAGGTATGAAGACCAATCTATTGGTGGAATGCCCGATGGTTTCAATTCAGTTAACACAAAGATCGAAAAAAATCACCCCCTCCCAAAATTGTTGGGGATCATCCCCGATGGGCAGGTAACAGCATCAGAAACCATTGATGAGGGTTTGAAGCTCTCCGCTGGCAAATCAAGTGTTGCGCCAAATGCAATGCCACTGACCAAATGAACAGCCCAGTGACTGAGCACAGGCGGGTTGGGTGTCCCAAACCCATTACCAAATGGGCCCAATCCTATGTGGGGTGGCCTTGGGGGATTCCTGCTGCTCTTCAGGCCAAACACTGTCACGCCAACCATCAGAAATGCAGTTGAGCCTTGGTTCAGATGTTTGAGGTTAAACCAACAGTGACTCAGCCTGCCACTGAATTCTTCAATGTGAGTTCCCAATAAAATTATCTGTTCCCCATTCTTGAACAATTCGCCAGTTAGGTCAAACTTGCGGGACCTGATCCTGGCAAGTTTCCCCTTAAATTGACTACTATTTAATCAGTTGCATCGCACTGAGAAAATTGTTAGTCGATTTTTCTTTTTTCTAAATTTTTCCACTAAAAACCTTCCTAAGAATCAGTTTTTATTTTGAAAAATAACACTTTTTCAGCCAACCCTCACACTCCCCATGGGGTTAATGGCTGTAAACGTCTGGTATTCCCTTATGTGCCTGTATGAGATTCAAGCTCACGGGCAGTTATTGGTTAAAATCCTTACCAGTTCCATATCTGTCATACCAGCAGCGGTGCCTTTGGCATTCTGGTCTGCTGTCTGGGCGCTTTGGCACCTAGGCTGGCAGGCTGGTCTAATTCTTACTTTCTGTTCTTCTGACATAATCAACCAACCATTATTCCTAGCCATTTACACCTGTCTTATAGATATTGGCGCAGCAATGGTCCCTCCTTTTCAACTGAACCAGGTTGTGAAGGAGATTTTCTCTGTCCACAATAGTCCAGTTCCACTCAAAAATTCAAACCCATACCACATAGTTGCTGCGGCTATTCTGCCCATGTCAGCAGGATCTGACATCCCAACTAGCAACGAGTTTACCCCCTACAAAAGCCTAGTGGCTTCCCTGACCCCACTACCATCTCTTTGGTATCACTGGATTTATCCACAACTACCAATAAAGAGAACTCCGCTAAATTCTTAGTGCTCATGAAGATTAGTGTTGGGTCCCATCACGTCTCCTTTGAGGCCCTGGTGAACACTGGAGCCACGGGAAATTTTATGAGTGTAGAACTGGCCCAGCAATTGGAACTTGCCCTGGATGCAGGTCCTCCAGTGATGGTTGCGTCGTCAGCCTCCCAAACCTCATACCTGATACGCTAACCAGTCATATTTTCAATGCACCAGTTCAGCTTCTGTGACCGATTTTTCTGCTATGCTGAACTTGGTGTTTCCAGTGATCTTAGGAGTGGGATGGTGGCGCCGGCAACATGTCAAGGTCCATCTGGAGTCTAACATGCTGTCGTTAGCTAATGATCAACTGGAGGGTGAATTACCCCTAATTGACACTCTTAAGAAAACTCAAGGCCGCAGTTCTATCACGTCCCTCATCTCCCCTACAGGCATACCATCCGATTTTTCAGAAAGTTTAATGCGCTACCAAAGTATTTTCAATTCTGAAAATGCAGACTATTTGCCTCCCCACACTAGATTTGACTGTGGTTTTTGTACAATGGTGGAGTTGGTGAATATCAACTGCCCGTTGTATCCCCACACAGCAGAGGAGGAGGCTGCGCTCAACACCTGGTTGGAAGATATGTTGAAAAAAGGGTGGTTGTTCAAGAAGACCTTGCCAGTCATGTCTCACATCGTCTTCGCTAAAAAAGCTGATGGTTCTCTCCGCCCCTATGTGGACTATGGACACTTAAATAAAATCACAGTTTCGTATCCCTACCCCCTGCCTTTAGAACAAACAATAAGCCAAGCAATCGACAAATCTTGGGTGTTTTCCAATATGGATCTCGTCAATGCATTCAACCAGATTTGGATAATGAAAAAGCAAGAATGGTTAACAGCAAATCAGACGAAGTGGTGCATTTTCCAATTTCACATAATGCCCTTTGGCTGGAAATTGCTCACCGCTATGTTTCAATGCATGATCGACAATGTACTGGGTGACCTCCGGTTTACCTGCGCAGTTGCATATATTGACGACATTCTGGTTCACTCCCTGACTCCCAAACAACATGCTACTGACTTGGAAGCAGTTGTGGCCGCCTTGCATAAGGCAGGCTTGTTCGTCAAGCCTTCCAAGTGTGAGTTCTATAAGGAGAAGGTTACCTTCCTTGGGAGCCTCGCCCTCAAAGATGGTTATGCAATTCCTCCCAATAGTTGGGTGCTATCTGGGAATGGCCAACCCTGACTACCCAGAAACAACTACGGAGTTTCTTGGGAACCATCAATTTCTTAAAAAAGTTCTCCCCAGCACTTTCCCAGCTTGCTGCACTGCTCCACTCTTTTACAGGGAAATATGTACCATTTCACTGGATGGCCAAATGCCAACAGGCGTTTAAATCGATTAAAGAGGTGTTTGTGTCCCCGCCAATTTTGAAACACGCCAATCTCACCAAGCCATATATCATTGCATGTGACGCCTCGTTGGTAGCCGTGAGGGCGGTGTTGCTCCAGGAGCATGATGGCTTAAAAGCCTGGTCGCCTATTATTCCCAAAAGTTCACCTCTACGGAGCAGTCAAGGGACATATATGACAAGGATTTGGCAGCTGTTGCATGAGAATTAACTCATTGGAGGTATCCGTTACAGGGTGCTCAACATGAGTTAATGGTCAGCACAGACCACCAGGCCCTCTTATACTTTTGTAAACCCCAAAAATTGGCACATCGGCAAGCCTGAACTTATTAGATTTGTGCAGTTTTAATTTCAAATATAAGTTTGTAAAAGGTGCGCTCAATGTACTTCCCGATTTTCTCAGCTGCAGCCCTGCCCACTGTTCCATGGATCCGGAGGAAGTGGATCTCATTAACATGATTCCTGGCACTCAAATCCTGTTGATTGTCTCCACTGTCATTTCTTCCATCGCTCTGGCCCCAACGCTATGTTAGTTGCTCAGATCTTAGCCAGTCAAATGGCCTACCCTAAGGGCGTGGAGCTGGTTGAGCAAATATCTCACCAGAAGCATAAACACTCTTTATACTCATTGAAGTAGGGTCTTATCTATTTTCAGTCATGCATTTGGGTCCCCCTTTATTCCAAACTGAGGTATTCCGCGCACATCATGATCCCCCACGGTTGGTCATCCTGGCACTATTAAATGCATCAATTTGATCAAACAGACCTACACTTGGGCAGGCTTGACAAAAGAAGGTTTGGCCTGGATTGCCAACTGCGTTACTTATGCTCATGCTAAGTCAGACTGCTCCAGTAGAAATGGTCTTTTACACCACCTACAGCAGATGGAGGGTCCATGGACGTCAGTGTCCATGGACTTTATTGTCAAAATCCCCTACTCTAATGGGTTCACAGTGGTGATGGTGGTGGTGGATCATTTCACAAAATTTTACCTCTTTATTCCTTGCAATTTAGCGATTACGTTGAAGGAGACTACCTGCCTTTTTGTGCATCACGTGTTCTCAATGTTTGGTCTCCCACAGGAGATTATTAGCAACCATGGTTCACAGTTCACGGCGCAGTTTTGGAGTGAACTCCTATCTATCCTAAAAATATCTCCCTGCCATTCCACAGCATACCATCCCCAGTCCAATGGACAAGACCAAGAAAGTCAACCAAGTCTTTAAACAGTACCTGCGTTGCTATGCGGTGGCCGCACAGGACACCTGGGCCAACGACCTTACCCTCGCTCAATTTGCTTATAACAATGGAACGCACGCATCTATGGGTGTTTCGCCCTATGAAGCGACATTGGGTTACAATCCTTCATTTTTGGATGGACCTTGCTTGCAGCCTGAGGTCTAAGCTGCTGCGGATCATGCTGAACATATTAGGTCAACTCAATCCTTGGTGCAGGAACACCTCACCAAAGCTATTGATGACTACAAGAGATTCACAGATTGCAAGCGGCTCCTGGGTCATGATATAACAGTGGGCTCCTATGTTATTCTTGATACCCACCATTTACGTATTCAAGCGCCTTCCCATAAATTCGCAAGTAATCATTACAGCCCCCATTTGGTGGAAGAGGTCTTGGGTAACGGTGCATTCTGGTTGAAGCTTATGGCTCACTGGAAACAGCATCTCATTTTCCACATTTCCCAGCTGTCACCTTTCAAGGGTATGGTTCCTGAAGAACCTGAACCAATCATCATCAAGGACACGGAAGAGGCTGAGGTGGAGAATATCTTGGCATCCCGCAAGTTCCGCCGGTCTGTTCAATATCTCATGACTTGGAAAGGTTATCCAGCTTATGAGAACAGTTGAGTCAAGGCACACAATTGTGCAAACTGTATGGAATTGGTTGAAGTGTTTCATGAATCTCACCCCAATGCTCCCCGCCCTCCCCAAAAAACTACAATGGTAATTGTAACGCACTGGCTTCTTCCAATGAGCCACGAATGAGTTGGGCAACAGGATCCATGTTACAGACCATAGGGCTGACAGGGCTCCTGATACTACTCTCCTTGTGCGCGCGCTACAAGATTGGACAAGCACCCCCTGGAAGACAGTTGCAAATACACTTAACCCCAGCAACATGCCTTGACTCCAAGACAAGGTATAAAGGGAGGCAATAGCTCTCCCAAGCTCACTCTCAAAGTCAATTCTTGTTGATTCAAGCCAAACATGGCTGCAGTTAGGCAATATTTTAAATAAACTCAAACTATAAATATATGAATTTTAAAGTTCTTTTTATTTAATATTGGCCAGGTTGATAGAAAACAGAACTGAGAAGCCTCCAGCTCCCAGTTCCTTCCCTATACACATGCTACAAGCTAATATAAATATAACACAAGCTTATGGTGCTAATCTGACTGATGCTTGGTGTAAACCTTACAGCAGGATCGCGGAATCCTCACTCAATGGTTCTGTGCCAGTTCCGATTCTCAACAGTTCCGCACCAGTTCCATTTCGAATTCCAAACAAACCGCGAAACTTCCAAGCACCTGTTCCATTCCATTCTTGATTCGAATCCAAATCAAATCTTGAAACTCCCCATTTTACCTGATTCTCGTTTTTCCTCAACTTGGACGCCCATCTGGCTCCTTGGCCTCCTTCAAGCTCCTGCCCTTTAGGCGTCCCTGCCAGGACCAACTCCCCCTCCTCCTCCATACATCCAGACACAGCCTGCCCTGTCTTGCAAAGATCAGGGCAATGTGATGCTGAGGATAAACCTCAACCGTCACATCACCCCCTAGACAGAAAAAACTCTTGGATTTTCTCAGGACATCAGGGCACAATCCTAGCTGACTGCCATGTGGACTCCTCAATAGGATGACCCACCCAACGTACCAAGAATGAACGACGTCCTCTCACCACTTTGGTGTCAAGAATCTCCTCAACTTCATACTCCTCGGCTCCTTCTCCAGCTGGGAATAAAGGGAAGGACTTCCAGGTGGCTGGCCAAAGAATGGCTTGAGCTGCGATAAGTGCAACACTGGATGAGCTCTTGACCCTTCTGGGAGCTTCAGCTCAAATGCCACCTCGTTCACCGCCCTCACTACCTGATATGGGCCCAACGCCACCGGCCCCAATTTCTGGCTCCTTACAGGAAAGGCGTAGTTTCGAGCATTCACCAAGACCCAATCATCTCTCTTGAAAGCTCTACCTTCAGATCTATGCCGGTCTGCCTTCCTCTTCTGAGCCGCGACTGCCACCACCAAATTCTTCTTCAGGAGCTCCAGGGTGTCATGGGTATCTCGCGACAGTTCATCTGCCGCCAGATTCCGCCCTTGCCCTAGGCCCCATACCCTCTGGGTGTTGGCCATGATTTGCGAAAAATGGGGTCATACCCGTGGATGAATGCTTATAATTGTTATAAGCAAATTGAGCCAGCTTCACCCAATATACCCAGTCATCCTGCCGCCCTGAAACATAGCACCTCAAATACTGCTCTAATATCTGATTTACTCTCTCAGTTTGGCCATCTGACTGAGGATGATATGCTGACGAATGGCAAGCCTTGATCTTTAGATTTCCCAACATGTGGAGCCAAAATTTAGATGTAAATTGCGGACCCCAATCTGACACAATCTCTTCAGGCACCCCATGTCTGGAGAAAATCTCATTTACAAAAATCTGTCCTGCCACTTTTGCAGAAATGGTTGACCAACAAGGGAAAAACTCTGCATATTTAGTCAGGCGATCCACCACCACCATCAAAGCATCCATCCCCTGTGACTTGGGCAGTCCTGTGATGAAATCCCACTCACTGAGGACCATGGCCTAGAAGGAATTTGAAGCGGCTTCAATTTTCCCCCCGGTGCCACCTGTTGGGCCTTTGCCCTGGCGCAAACCACACAATGCAAAACATACTTCCGCACCGCCTCACCCACACCTCTCCATGAATAGTGACGGCGAACAAGATCTAATGTCTTCTCTTGACCGGGATTACCTGCCAGAGGATGGTCGTAATTAGCTGCCATTAACTCTCTTGTTGCAGACTCTTCACGGGACCCAAATCCTTCCCTCATGGTGTATGATACCACCCCGAACTGAGAATCCCGCATGCCCCCTGCTTGCCTCACCTTCCCCTGTCTCTTCTCTTATCCGTTGGCCCAGCTCACATTTTTGCTGTGCAGTCCGGATTATTCCTGCCATTCCATCTCTCCAGCCCTGGATTGTTGCAAAAAAGTTCTGTGGCAACATCGTGGCTGTGAACTTCCTCAACTCCTCATCAGAAAACACCAGTCTAGAATCACGGCTCAATAAATCTGGCAAGATATTTTGTTTTCCCGGCTTGTATTCAATCCGCAGGTCATATTGAACCAACTCTAAGTGCCACCGGGCCTGCCTCTGGTTCATCAGGCGTGGGGACTTATAGTATTCTAAGGCTCAATGGTCTGTTCGGATGACAACCGGGTGCCTGGCATACAATAGGTGGTGTTGCCACTCCCCTAAGGCTGCAACTATTGCCAAAAGTTCCTTATTGTAAACTGATATAGTTGGTTTCAGCTGGTGCCATCTTCCGACTGAAATAACAGACAGGATGTTCAACCCCATTTTTACCCTCCTGCAACAATATGGCTCCAAGTGCAAAATTTGACGCGTCAGTCTCTACCACGAATGGTTTGTTTGGGTCAGGGTGTGCCAGAACCGGGGCTGTCAGCAAACTCGTCTTCACTTGCTGAAATGCCCTCTCCTCAGCCTCCCCAAACGAACGGCACGTTTCCCATCAGTCTTGTCAACGGCACAGCCCATTGGGCCAAATCCCTAGAAAATCTCCGCACAAAATTCACCACCCCAAGAAGCTTCGCACTTCAGTCCTATTCCCAGGAGCCTTCCATTCCCGCACCGCTTGCAACTTATCAGGACAGATCGCTATCCCTTCTTGGAGGACCACGTTCCCTAGGAAGGGCACCGATTCTTTATTGAACTCACATTTGGATGGCTTCAACTTCAAGCCCGCGTTTTTAACCACCTCCAACACACTTCTCACATCCCTCACATGGTCCTGTACCGATTTGGAAAACACCAGGATGTCATCCATATAGGCAACATAACACCTACCCACTAAGTCCCCCAATACATGATCAATCATGCGCTGGAAAACTGCAGGGGGATTGCTTAGGCCAAATGGCATAACCCTGTACTCGAAGTTTCCCAGATGACATTTGAATGCCGTATACCGCTGGTGCTCAGGGCGAACAGAAATTTGATTAAAAGCGTCCACCAAATCCAATTTGGTGAACACCCCACACCCGGAGATCATGGGCAGAATGTTCTCCATGAGTGGCATTGGATAGGGATCAGGTTCCGTTACCTCATTCAGGCGTCGGAAATCAACACAAGGACGTAACTCCCCCTGACTTGGGAACCAACAGGACTGGCGAAACCACCGGCGACTTGGAGGGCACAATCAAACCCATATCCAGCATCTTCTGGACATAGCCCTCCAATGCCTCTCGGGCCTGGGGATTCAACGGATAGACTGGACAGCCCTTTGGTAACTCAGAGTCTTCCTTAAACTGGAAACCAAATGCAAAATCCCCTGTAGGCGAAAAAGGCGCATCACCTTTAGGCTCAAACACCTCCGCGAAATCCTGATACTCCCTTAGCAATCCTTCCGCTGACACACTTGAGGCGATTCCACCCATGTGCTTCACCAACGAACCTTGGGACTGAAACGTCCATTCAAACGACCCCTGGCCTCTAGGCGATAGCAGAACCCTCTCTCTCTTCATATCAAACTGTGGACGGACATGGTGCCACCATCTCATCCCCAGCACCACAGAATGTTGCAGGTGAGCCACGGCGTGAAACTCCTCCCTGAATACCTCCGGGCCTTGCCTCAACAGGACCTTGGCCTGTACTCGCCATACCGCCGTTCTTTTGGAGGTGTCTGCCAACTTCACCCATCCATCCTTCTGTAATGACAATCCATGGCTTCTTGCCCACTTCTCCTCAACATAATTCTCCCCAGCTCCGGTATCAATCAAAGCTAGAACTTCACCGCAATCCCTTCCTTCATCCCCCACGAGCACACTGATGGGCAAAATCAGATAAGGATAAGATTAAGTAAGCGGTTTATTTTGAGGTACCGGATTCACCGGTTCTTGCGAAAATTATAAGGAGCCTTCTTATTCTGAGCCTCAGGATCCTGAGTGGTAATCCCAATGGGAATCCTTGTCTCTCGCACCTCCATCATACCCTCAGGATTCCCTTGACTCTTCTTCCCTTCCTCCACATAGCTAAACCCCTTAGTACCATATATGGGCTCGGAACCTGCCCTTCTTCCACCACTCTGTCCTCAGAATCCCACTGGGGTTCGCACAACTTCCTGACGGGCCCGTACCAAACTCAAATGTCGTTCTACCTGCAAGGCCTAACCCACCTCTTCCTCCAACGTCGCTGCAGGTTTCACCGCTGCCATTGCCAATAATAGATCAGCTTGCAAGTTTTGGCGAAACATGCGTGGAAGTTGAGTCTCAGGTGCCTTTGCTGCTCTTGCCAATGCGCGGAACATCTGGCCATACTCCTCCACTGACTTCTTCCCTTGACCACACTGCAGTAAAGCCGCCCAGGCCGAATCCTGCGTCTCATCTGGACATGCTGCACGATCAATCCAATCCAGACATTCCTCCACTGATACGGGTAACCCTGACTGCTCTTCCAAAAGTTCTCGCACCCAGTTGGACTGCTTTACTGGAAGTGCCAACAGAACCTGACTTAACTGCAAGGCAAACGAATCCTCCCCACCCGCTGCCTTTGTCAAACGTCCCTGAAACTGAACCCGGCTAAACGTCTGGTGGATCAGTTCCAAGTCTTCCAATTTCAAAACCGTGGGAATTCTTCCTTTGTCCTTCCCAGGCCCTACCACTTTCCCACCATTCCGGGACACACACTCCAAAACCCGGTATAATTCATGAAGCAAAAAGGCGGTGGAGAATATCACCATCAAGAGTGTTGCAGTATGGTTATACCACTTTGGAAACACAACTTCTTCTGGCACCTCTTTTGCTTGCCACCACAACGACAGGAAAGTAAATGAGTTCTGTTTAATGTAACGCACTGGCTCCTTCCAATGAGCCACGAATGAGTTGGGCAACAGGATCCATGTTACAGACCATAGGGCTGACAGGGCTCCTGATACTACTCTCCTTGTGCGCGCGCTACAAGATTGGACAAGCACCCCCTGGAAGACAGTTGCAAATATACTTAACCCCAGCAACATGCCTTGACTCCAAGACAAGGTATAAAGGGAGGCAATAGCTCTCCCAAGCTCACTCTCAAAGTCCAATTTTTGTTGATTAAAAGCCAAACATGGCTGCAGTTAGGCAATATTTTAAATAAACTCAAACTATAAATATATGAATTTTAAAGTTCTTTTTATTTAATATTGGCCAGGTTGATAGAAAACAGAACTGAGAAGCCTCCAGCTCCCAGTTCCTTCCCTATATACACATGCTACAAGCTAATATAAAATATAACACAAGCTTATGGTGCTAATCTGACTGATGCTTGGTGTAAACCTTACAGCAGGATCGCGGAATCCTCACTCAATGGTTCTGTGCCAGTTCCGATTCTCAACAGTTCCGCACCAGTTCCATTTCGAATTCCAAACAAACCGCGAAACTTCCAAGCACCTGTTCCATTCCATTCTTGATTCGAATCCAAATCAAATCTTGAAACTCCCCATTTTACCTGATTCTCGTTTTCCTCAACTTGGACGCCCATCTGGCTCCTTGGCCTCCTTCAAGCTCCTGCCCCTTAGGCGTCCCTGCCAGGACCAACTCCCCCTCCTCCTCCATACATCCAGACACAGCCTGCCCTGTCTTGCCAAAGATCAGGGCAATGTGATGCTGAGGATAAACCTCAACCGTCACAGTAATGGCAATCAAGTTACCTAAGGCACACAAGAATGTGGCTCTCATGTGTTTCCCAGTGGTGGGGCCCTTCCCTTGGAAAAAGGAAAGGGTAATGTAAGTCCTGGGGAACGTCCTCTGGGTGTTGATCAGGCCATTTTCCTGTTCCTGAGCAGGAAGGCACCAAAGAAGATGGCTGTAACCCTCGTTACTCAGGGCGTTCTCACTCACATGGTAGACAAGTGCTGAGTAACAGCTCTTCCGCTTTGGATTCTGCCCCCAGTACCCACACTCACCTTGGAAGAACTGTTATGAGGAATCAGTGAATTCTACGCTGAGATCGCCAAAATGAAATTGATTAGAACTAATTTGAGCAGCAATCATATCTATGTTTAGATTTCAAATGATCAAAAAGGTATGAAGACCGATCTATTGGTCAGAATGCCTGACAGTTTTAATTTGGTTAACATGACAATTGAAAAAATCACCCCCCTCCCAAAATTGTTGGGGATCATCCCTGACGGGCAGGTAACAGCATCAGACATCATTGATGAGGGTTCAAAGCTCCCCGCTGACAAATCAGGCGTTGTGCCTAATGCAATGCCACTAACCTAATGAATGGCCCAGCGACCAAGCATGGGTAGGTTGGGCGTCCTGAACCCGTTCCCAACCAAATGGGCCCGCTCCTATGTGGGGTGGCCTTGGGGGATTCCTGCTGCTCATCGGGCCAAATGCTGTCATGCCAACTGTCAGAAACGCAGTAAAGCCTCAGTTTAGACATTTGAGGCTAAACCAACAGTGACTCAGTCTGCCTCCAAATTCTTCAATGTCAGTTCCTATTTAAATTATCTGTTCCCCATTCCTGAACAATTTTCTGGTTAGGTTGATCTTGCGGGACCCAATCTTGGATTGTGTCCCCCTAAATTGACTACTATTTAATCAGTTGCATCGCACTGAGAAAATTTTTGATTGATTTTTCTTTCCTAAATTTTTCCATTGTAAACCTTCCCTAAAGATCCAGTTTTTATGTTGAAAAATAATTTACTTTTTCCGCTGACCCCCACACTCCCCATAGGGTTAATGGCTGTAAACGTCTGGTATTCCCTTATGTGCCTGTATGAGATTCTATCTCACCGGCAGTTATTGGGGAAATTCCTTCCCAGTTCCATATCCGTCATACCAGCAGCAGTGCCTTTGGCATTCTGGTCTGCCGTCTGGGCGCTTTGGCACCTAGGCTGGCAGGCTGGTCTAATTCTTACTTGCTGTTCGCCTGACACATTGGCAACATGTAGGGATTCTCCTTGAGTCTAATATGCTGCCATTCTCCAATAGTCTGATGGAGGGCGAGTTTCCTTTATTAATACTCTTACTAAAACTCAAGGTCACAGTTTGATTAGTTCCCTTGTTTCCCATGTGGGCCTCCCATCATATTTTCCAGAAGCGTTACTGGTTTACCAAAGTATTTTCAACTCAAAGAAGGCAGACTTTCTTCCCCCATATACAGAATTTGACTTGGGATTTAAGATTACAGTGCAGGTGGTGGACATGAACTGCCCACTGTACCTGCATACAGCAGAGGAGGAGGTTTCCCTAATGCATGGTTGGATGATATGCTTAAGAAGGTTTTTGTAAAGAAGCTTCCACGGTTGCCTCTATCATCTTTGCCAATAAGGCCGATGCTGCCCTTTGTCCCTGCGTGGATTATGGTCACCTTAATAAGATCACTGTCCAGTATCCCTATACATTCCCTTTTGAATATAAAAATAGTTATGCAATTTCAAAGTCACGTGTGTTTTCAAAACTTAGAATTTGTCAATGTCTTCAATCAGATTTGGGTGATAAAAGTCAGGAATGGCTTACCAAAATTTTATACGAAATGTGGCATCTTCCAATTTCAAGTGATGCCTTTTGGGCTATAGAATGCGCCAGCCACATTACAAAGGAGGATCAATAGTGTGCTGGGTGATCTCCAGGTCACCAGCACGGTTGCATACATTGATGATATTATGGTACGCTCCCCTACTCCTGAACAACATGCAAAGGACCTGGAGGCAGTAATGGCTGCCTTACATAAGGCGGTCCTGTTCATTAAGCCTTCAAAATGCGAGTTATACAGGGAGGAGGTTACCTTCTTGAGCAATCTCATCTTAAAATATGGGTACGCTATTCCCCCCAAGTTGGATTCCATCCGCGAATGGCCAATTCTAATAACCCAAAAGCAATTGAGAAGCTTCTTGGGTACTATCGTTTTCCTTAAAAAATTCTCCCCTGCCCTATCCCAGTTAGCAGCCCTACTTCATCCGCTCACAGGTAAGAAAATCCCCTTTTGTTGGATGCTTGAGTGCCAAAAGGCATTTGAGTCAATTAAAGAGGTGTTCTTGTAGCCCCCCATCCTAAAGAACACAGATTTCGCCAAGCCCTATGTCATAGCATGTGATGCGTCATCTGTTGCAGTTGGGACTGTCTTGCTTCAGGAGCACAATGGGTTGGAGCATCCAGTCACCTACATTTCCCGCAAGTTCTCTCCCACTGAACAGTCTTGGGCCATCTACAATAAGGAGCTGGCAGCCATAGCGTGAGCCTTGACCCATTGGTGGTATCTCTTGCAGGGCGCTCAGCATGAGTTACAGTGCATAAAAATCACCAAGCTCTTTTTTATTTATGAAAACCACAGAAGTTGGCACACTGGCATGCCTGAACCTACCATGATTTGTGTGGCTTTAACTTTAAGTATGAGTTTTTAAAAGAAGCGTTGAATGTTCTTTCTGACTTCCTAAGTCACAACTTCACACACTGTCCTGTAGAC
Source organism: Massospora cicadina (assembly GCA_022478985.1). Classification (NCBI taxonomy): domain Eukaryota; kingdom Fungi; phylum Entomophthoromycota; class Entomophthoromycetes; order Entomophthorales; family Entomophthoraceae; genus Massospora; species Massospora cicadina. The sequence goes on from JAKSZP010017280.1 coordinate 38,809, forward strand.
TCAGACGGCGCGGATATGTTCACAGTTATACCTTCCACCTAAACCTTATCCATTGTCCCTCCCGTGGTTTCAGCAGTGGACTTGGATCTGGATGAACCCCTTCTCTCCTGGGTTTTGGCATCACAAATGGCCTGTATGGAAGGTGTGACCTTCTGTAGCGGTTGTCTCTCCTGCTTCAAAACATTCCTTGAAAACTCTGGCCAAGGAGCTCATAAAACTTGGTCATGGGTTTGGGATTCTCCCCTCCTTTGAGCTGAAGTGATTCGGGCTCACCACAATTCTCCTGTAGTCAGACATCCAGGGAATAAGAAGTGTGTTGCCTTAATCAAGTGTATCTACAATTGAGCGGGCTTAACAAAGGAGTTTCAGGCCTGGATTGCAGACAGTGTAACTTGCACATGGTCTAAGTCAGATCAGTCTGGTAAGAATGATCTTCTTCACCCCTTACAGCATGAAGAGGGTCCATGGCTATGGGTCTCTGTGGACTTTATCATTGAACTTCCCTGTTCCAATGGGTTTACAGCAGTGATGGTGGTTGTTGACTTCTTTACAAAATTTTCCCTAATCATCCCATACTCTTCCGCCATCACCTCTAAGGAAACTGACTGACTCTTTGTGCGCCATGTGTTCTCTATGTTTGACCTTCCATAAGATTTGTCAGCGACTGTGGGCCCAATTCACAGCGCAATTTTAAATGAACTCTTGACGATCTTGAAGATTATGACCTGTCATTTCACTGTGTACCATCCCCAGTCTAATGGGCAAACTTAACGGGTTAGTCAGATCTTGGAAATTTACTTGTGGTGCTACTCTGCAGCCTCTCAGGAATTCTGGGCTGATGACCTCCCTCTCTCTCAGTTGGCATATGTAATGGAATGCATGCCTCCGCTGAGATTTCCACATATAAAGCAACCTTGGGGTATAACCCCTCATTCTCAGTTGGTCCATGCCTTCATCGAGAGGTCCCAGATGCCGCCAATCATGCCCAGCATATATGGACCACGCAATCCTTAGTTTGGGAACATCTGATCAAGGCTATATGTGATTACAAATGGTTCACAGATCGTAGAGGCTCCTGGCACATGAAATAATAGTGGGTTCCTATGTCATGCTCAAAATGCACCATTTGCGGATGCTGGTGCCCTCACGTAAGTTTGCAAGTAAATGCTTGGGTCCCCACTTGGTGGAGAAAGATTTTAGTAATGGCTTTCAAGTTGAAGTTGCCACCTTACTGGAAGCACACCCAGTCTTCTATGTGTCTCAGTTGTCCCCATTCAGGAAATCCCCTCAGATCCAGAGCCTATTGTGATTGAGGGCGCAGAGGAGGTTGAACTAGAGGCCATCCTGGCTTCTCGCAAATCTCTACAATCAGTTCAATATTTTGTCAGGTGGAAAGGCTATACAGCCTATAAGAACAGTTGGGTCAGAGCCTGAAATTGCGCAAACTGTTTGGAGCTAGTTGAGGGTTTCATGCCACCCACCCAGAAGCTCCTTATCCTCCCCCAAAGATTGCTACTTTAAAGGCGATCAAGTTACCAAAAGCCCACAAAAATGTGGCCCTCACTCAGTTCCCTGTTGGTGGTGTCCCCTTTGGAAGATGAACGGGTAATGTAAGTCTGGGGGGAGCTTCCCCTCTGTCTGGACTGGGTGGTGTTTTTGTTCCCAACAAAAAAATAAGTCAAAAAAGGCAGCTGTCCCTCTTGTCTCACAGGGCAATCTTACTCATATGGTAGATGAGCGATGGGCAACAGCCCTCCACTTAAATTTTCCATCACCTGTCCCCTCATTTAACATTACTGAATTAGTATGGCAAATTGTGGAAATTTGCGCAGAGATAATTGGAAGCCGCCACCCCTCATGAGCCAAAAGGATCTTATGAAGTCAATAGCACTGAGCTCACAAAATCTAGTTTTGGGATCCTTATACCCTCAGCAACGAAGCCCAACAGTATCACACATTCATTAAATGTTGAATAAAGGGCTAAATTCTCAGCAAAACTCGCCAATGGCATTGGGCCATTGGAAAATGCTTTATCAGTTCAAAACCTGCTAAAAACATTGGGGAAAGCTGAAGGGCAGGTACCTCTTAATAGAATGTGTTCAGTGTAAAATCATCAGTTAAAATCACCAATGACATTAGCCATTGGGTAATTTGTTGCCAATTTGAAACTTCCTTGAAAACATTGGTAACAAAGCCTGATGGGCATGTACCTCCATCATTGAATGTTGCCACTAGCCCAGAACCCTCCCCTCAAAAATTAATATTGTCGATCATTGCTTATTGTTTGGCCAAACGGATGACAAAGCAACTGGGTGCAGGCAGGTTGGGTAACCTGAACCCATTCCCAACCTCTTGGGACCTCCCCTATGTGGAGTGGCCTTGGGAGGTTCCCATTGCCTGTTGGGTGAGACACCATCATGCTAACTGTCTGAAATGCAGTGAAACTGCAATTTGGGCATCTAAGATCAAACTGATAGTGACTCAGCCTGCTGCTGGCTCTTGAAGTCAGTTCAAATTAAATTTTTCCCTCACTAAAAGTTCTCTGGATTAGGTCAAATCTTGAGGGCCCTGATCCCAAGTTTTTAAGCTACTCCCCAAATCATTGTCTATTTAAACAGTCATAACACACTAAGAAAATTGATGGTTGATTTTCTAATTTTTTTAAATTCCAATAAAATCCCTTTTTCCAAAAACCCTTATTTTTATTATTAAAAGTTCAAAACACCCAAACTGGCCCAATTTTTCCCAACTCACCAACCCATGGGTCCTGAGGTCATGATTGCCTGGTTCGTTGCCAGATTTATAATCACATTTATGACCCAATGACTCTCATTGGAAAAATCTCTTCCCATTCACTTAACATCGTCCAAGCAGTAGTGCCTAAGGCATTTGGGATTGCGATTTGGATGCCAAAGCATCCAAATCGCAATCTGGTCTAAACTTAACTTGCTGCTATCATGACATGGTTCAAACCTGTTCAGTTTAACATATTACCGAATCTGTTAAAATCTATTTGTAATCAATCACCTGAGTCTGTGCATACTTGAGCTACAATACCACAAAGTGTGGTAGTTTACAGAGATTAATTGAATTGAGCACAGTGCATTGACTATTGGAAAATGACCCCCAATTCCTTACAATTATTGTTTTGCAACCAACCTCCTTTGTTGGTCGACTGGTTTTATTAAGAACCCAGTTCATTTTTATGTGCATCTAAATAGTTTGTTTGCTGACCTTCCTGATGCAATGGGTGGGTTTGCACCATTACGCTACAAAGTAGTTGGGAAGTACCAGACATGTCACTGACCATATAACTGACAATCTGGCAGAGATCCAACCATAAAACTGCACGCAATGTCTGGACGTCATGACTTAAACTCAAACGAAAGTCCTAGTGACACTTCATGCCAATAACAGAGTCTGGCTCCAGGTCATCATTGGGAATGAGGCCAATGCCTGACTCAGCTCACTTGTTGAGCTCATTCTCCAAATCAGGGTTTTACTTTGAGTTTTTATAATAAAGTAGTTAAGAATAGCTAAAAAATCTTCTTATTTATATTGTAGGATTTTTAGAAGACAAAATTAAATTCCCAATTATTGTTTCCCATTATATAACATTGTGAAACCCACTCAACTAGACTTTTTAACCTAAGCTTTTGAACAATGACCAGATCTCTGTACATAAAAGCTCCATGTCCCATTTAATCATTATTGAAGAATTTGAGATTCTGGTAACATGTTCTGATGGATCAACCTTCATTTCCAAATTTCCAAATTCTTTCCTACAATGACACCGTTCCCAATCCGCTCTTTTACCAAACTCAATTTAACAAGACTTGACCTTTGAATTTATGGCGGAATCTGAGATTTTGCCCGCTAGGTCAATGTGCGGACCAGTCTGTTCCTGATCTGTTACAACACCCCCCTGTGAGGCCCAAAATTCTGGACCTTCTCTGCGCACTGCGCACTCCTCCAGCAATTGCCATGTTGCCTCTTCTACTGAATACCCCCTCCATCTCATCAAGAACTTCTGCCAGCCTCTTACTCATTGCACATCCAGTTTCCGCTCAACCTCATATTTCTGGCTATTCCCCTTGCAAGGGTTCTTTTCCTGGCCGCTCCAGTATTTTCCCTAAGGACTCTAAAAAGTTGTGAGATGTAAATCACTGGGTGAGCTTTCAAACCTTCTGAGAGCTCCAGTTCAAACGTGACTATATTGTTGGGCTAAAGGATTCTACATGAACCCATAAATTTCAAACCAAGCTTCCAGCTTCTCAATAGTATGGCGTAGTTCTTGGCCGCCACTAACACCCAGTCTACAAGATTAAATTTCAGATCTGGCGCTCTTCATCGGTCCACTTAATGCTTCTACCACACTATGTTTCATTCCTGATTCCCCTGTAATTTTTTCCTAATGTACACCTTATTGTAGGTTATCTCATTCACCCCTGACACACTTCGCCACCCAAAAACCCCATTTAACGCAGGATTAAGTTCATGGTTTGCAAAGTACGGGGACATTCTCTTTTCTGATTATAAGTGGTTGTTATACGCAAATTGGGACACTGGGCTTATGAGACCCAATCATCCTGCCAATCTGAAAATTAACACCAGAGGTATTGTTCACTTATTTGATTTACCCTCTCTATTTGTCCATAAGATTCAGATGATATGATAAAGCCCTAAATGGGTGAACTTTCAAATTTCCGAAAATTGGACCAGACTTTTGATACAAATTGGGGTCCATGGTCTAAAAAAATTTCTGCCAGTAGGCCATGCTGGGTGAATATTTTGTCAACAAAAATCTTTGCTGCATCTTTTCCACAAATTAGGTGGTGCACGGGAAATTTGGCATATTTAATCAGCTTATTGATGATGACTATAATCACATCCTTCCCTGGACCTTTGGAAAACCAGTAATAATTCCACATAACTGAACCCCACGGGCAGCCTGGAATTTGAAGTGTGATTAACTTACCAGCAGAAGGCTTACTTGAAGTCTTTGACCTAACACAGACCATTCATTCTTCCACGTACTTCATAATATCCTTCCAAATTACATAGCCATGAGTAATTACTTTACATCAGTTCAACCATCTTCTTGACTCCTGGGTGGACGTCAACAGGTGGTCATGAGAAGCTTGCAATACCCTCCATTGTAAAGATGGATTTGGGACCTACTGCAGGAATCATGGTATAACATGCCACCCCTTTCCCATATGTATGATAGTGGTCATGCTGATGGACTTCCACTGTCTCATCCCTTAACCAGTGACCAAATGCCAACTTCCTCTGTTTCCACTGGATCTCTTCTACTAGTTCACTCTCCTCACCTTCAATAATTAAAAATTGAAACAGTTAAACATTCACTGTGTTGAAACCTTCTAATTTTTTCTTCTTATAATCCAGCCCACATCACAACTCAGCCAATCTTCTAAGGTGTTAGCCAATACTGGCTGGTAATCTACCCAAAAATTGTAATGGGACAGCTCCACATGCCAACGGGATTGGTGCTGGTCCATCTTCCTTGGCTCACAATGGTATTCAAGCACGTAATGTTTAGTCCAAACCACAAATGGGTGATGAGCATAAAGCAGATGGTGCTGTCATTCCCACAAAGCTGAGGCCACAACCAGCAACTCTTTATCATAATGGGTAATTTGTTTCCACTGGGATCATTTTACAGCTAAAGTAGCACACAGGGTGTTCAAATCCATCCTCTTCTTCTCGTAATAACACCGCGCCTATGGCGTATTTTGATGCATCCATATCAACCACAAAAGGTTCCTTGGGGTCTGGATGAGCCAAGACAAGCGCTAAAAGAAGCTTCTCTTTCAACAAGGTAAACGCCAGCTCCTTTTTTCTTCCCATAAAAATGGCAAATCTTGCATTACCCTTGTAAGTGGCAGAGCCATTTGCAACAAATTTTTCAAAAACTTCTGGAGAGAATTCGTCATCCATAGAAAACTCTGGACCTATGTATAATCCATTGGGGCCTTCCATGATCAGACTACCCGCAATTTGTCAGGGTATATCCTAAGCCCCTTACTGAACATGACATTAACAAAAACGTCACTGAGTCTTGGTTTTATTCATATTATAATGGTTTTAACTGCAATCCCACTTTGGAAAGAACTTCCAGCACCTCCTGTACATTGCATACATGCTTATCACATTAATGGGAAAACACAAGAATGCCATCTATATAAAAGACACAGCAACAGCTGATCATCCCACTCAGCATTTGATTGATCATATTTTGGAACACTACTGGGAATTATGTAGCCCAAACGACATTATACTTTACTGAAATGTCCCTAAGTGGCATTTAAGTCCATATATTTTTGATGTTCTGGTCTCAAAAATATTTGATTAAATGCATTCATAAGATCTATCTTCATAAAAATGACAATGTCTGTGACCATCATAAGAATATTCTCCATCAAGGACATGGGGTAAGGATCTGGCTCCATAACTGCGTTAAGCCACCAAAAGTACACACATGGCTTAATTTGCCACTTGAGTTTGTTGTCAGTAACACCAGTGACACAATGATGGATTTTGATGTCTTGATAAACCCCTCCCCCAACATTGAACATACATGCTTTTTCGATGCCTCTTTTTTTTAGTACTAGATGGTCCCAACCCAACCAATGCCGCTTTTGTTTTTTAGCTTAGTGGGTATACTTTGCACCCACAGGGAAGTTTGGACCCTTCCTTGGATTGAAACAAAAACGCGATTAAATCAGTATGGGAAAATGGAAAATCCCTTTTCGCCCCAAATAGTCCCACAAACTCGTGGTATTCTGTCAGCAATTCCTAGGCCTGCATAATGCTCATACTCTTGGAGTCATCTAACTTATACTTGCCCACTATCAACATCCATCTCATTAGAGGGACCACACTCAGACTCAAGGTAACTGCATGGAAAGGCAAGTCAATCTGGGGTCAAATTTGATGCTACCACTGCGTCCCCAGAACCACTGGATGGGCCAGATTCTCTATAACACAAAACTGCTCAATGAGCCCAAATAGACTCTGTCATAATCCTATCTAGGGACTTTGTCAGGCGAACAGCAAGTAAGAATTAGACTGGCCTGCCAGCCAGGGTGCCAGAGCACTCAAACGGTAAACCAGAATGCCCAAGGCACTGCTGCTGATACAACAAATATAGAACTGGAAAGGAGTTCCACCAATATCTGCCGGTGAGCCAGAATTTCATATAGGCACAAAATAAAGTACAAGATGCACACAGCCATTAACCCCAAGGGGTACGAGACCATCAGCAGATAAGGCAGCTTAATTTTCAACATATAAAAACTAAATTTTGGGGAAGTTTTTTTAATGGAAATTTAAGGAAGAAAAATCAACCAACAATTTTCTCAGTTCGATGTGAATGATTAAATAGTCATCAATTTGGAAGGAAAACAAGTCAGGATCAGGTACCGCAAGTTTGACCTAACTGGAAAATTATTCAGGAATGGGTGGGTTAGTTCCCTGGGAACCAACATCAAAAAATTCAGTGACAGGCCGAGTTGCTGTTGGTTTGACCTCGATTGTCCAAACCAAGGCTTGGCTACATTTCTGACAGTTGACATGATGGCATTTGGCCTGACAAGCGGTGATAATCCCTCAAGGCCACCCCACATAGGGGTGGGCCCATTTGGTTGGGAATGTGTTCAGGACGTCCAATTCGCCCATGCTCAGTCATTGGGCCATTTGTTTGGTCAGTGGCATTGCATCAGATGCATTGCCCTATTTGCCAGCAGGAAGCTTCAAAACCTTGCCAATGGTGTCTGATGCTATTATCTGCCCATCAGGGGCTATTCCTAATGTATTTGGGAGGGGGAGATTTTTCCGATCATCATGTTAACCAAATTGCAACCGTTGGGCATTATGGCTGATAGATCAGTCTTCATACCTTTTTGACCATTTGAAATCTGAGCATCAGGCTGTTTGCCACTCAAATTAGTTATTATCAATTTCATTTTGATGATCTCAGTGCAGATTTCACTGATTCCTCATAGCAGTTCTGCTGAGGAGAGTGTGGGTACTGGAAGCGGGATCCTAAGCAGGAGGGCTGTTACCCAGCGCTCATCTACCACATGAGCGAGATCGCCCTGAGTAATGAGGGGTATGGCCATCCTCTTCACTACCTTCTTGATTGGGAATGGGAAAATGTCCTGATCGACGCCCAGAGGACGTTCTTCAGGACTTACAGAATTACTTGCCATGAGGGAGCCCTCCATGACACATCAGCAAACACAACCTCTGGTCCCTTCCTGAAGCTTTAACTTCAATCTCTCAGCTAACACAAGCCCAACGTAATTTCCTCCACCCCTTTATCCACCAGGTCCATTTCCTCTTCTGTTCCACCACCCGTGTAGAGCTCCACCAGGATAAACAAATAAGGATAAAGCGAAGAGGCAGAATTATTTTTAATTAGATTTTGATCTTGAGTTTATGGAAACAAATACTTGGGCACATTCTCCTTTTAAGGTCCGTAGCTCACTGCTTTACTTGATTCCCCTACATTCCCTTATTGAGCTCCCCCTTTATATTTCTAAAATTTCTTGGGACTGCATGCCAACCCCTGACCAGGCCAACCACCTACCGGAGATTGACTTTTCCTGGTGACATGGAGCCCTCACGCCAGTCTGTGCCAATGACAATTGCTTTCTAACCTGCAGGGCTAACGCATCCCCTCTTCCAGCATACCCTGAGCTTTTGCTGCTGCCATGGCCGCTAGTAGATTAGCCTGTAATCCTTAATGTAACATTCACAAGGATTTTAACGCTTTCACCCAGGCCACTTTTGCCAATGGATGGAAATTTGCGCATTCTCCTCCACTTAGCTATGCCCCTGGCTAACCATCAGGAGTGCCAACCATGCTTCATCTTTCAACTCATCTGGGCAGGATGATTGGTCAATCAGATCCACACACTCATCCATAGAACTTGATAGGCGGCCCTGTTTCACAATCAGCTCCTACTTCCAGCCTGCTAGGTCCAAGGGCAGCACATCCACTATTTGGGCTATCTGGAGCGAGAAAGGGGCCTCTCCACTGTTGCCTGTGTCAAAAGCGCCTGGAAACAAATCCATGCTATCACCTGGTGAATTTTGTCCAGCGCTACCATGGGCTGGGCTACTCGCCTGTTGTTTGATTTAGGAATCACCATGATTTCTGCCATTTTGGCATCCCAGTGCCCCATGAACACCACACCACATGCATCAAAAAGGTGCAAGAAGCCTACCATTAATATGGTTAACAAAAGTTGGTACCATTCCTCCCCTACTGATACCACCTCCTCCTCTTGGGGGCCCCACAAGAAAGACAGGAAAGTATTTGGGTTTTGTTTGATGTAATGGGCAGGTTTGCGCCAGTATGCTACAAAGGAGTTTGGAAGTACTAGCCATGTAACTAACCACATAATTGACAATATGGTAGAGATTCAACCCTGAACCCGCATGCTATATCTGGATGTCATGACATACACTCAAACGACGGTCCCAGTGACACTGCATGCCAATATCAGAGTATGGCTCCAAGTTAGCGTCCAGAAAGAAGCCAATGCCTGATCAAGCTTGCTTGTCAAGCTCATCCTCCAGATCTGGGTTTGAATATAGGTTCAAATTATAAAATAGTTAAAATAAGCTAACAAAGCTTTTTCATTGAATATTATAGGATTTCTTATTAAACAAATTTTAATTATAGTTATTATTCTCCCATTATATAACATTGCAAAGTCCGTTCAAATAGGTCCTTTAACCTAAGCTCTCAAATAATAACCAGATCACCATATGAAAAAGCTCCATGTCCCATTTAGTCATTAATCAAAGAATTTGGGACGTTGGTGGTGCGTTCCACTGAATCAATCTCCTTTCCCATATTTTCAAATTCTTACCTATGACGACCCCATTCCTAATCCGCTCTTCTACTGAACTCGAACCATCAGAATCAACTTTCAAGTTCATGGCGAGATCTGATATTTTGCCTAGTAGGTCATTGTGCGGACCAGGCTGTGCCTGATCATTATACCTGAGGTCCAAATTAACAAAAATTGTGCAATTTTTTCATAAGGACCTCTGTGCACCATTCTTCTTTGCAGTGCTCTGTTTACCCTCTTCTTGGCAGGGTGTTCCAGGGTCATAGGGTGGGGCATCTCCCACCACCCTACTGGAACAGTAGCATTACACACATGCTCCCCTCCTCGAGGGAGTTAAATGGCTTCGTCAGATTCTACCCTGGGCTCTTTTCTTGGTGTTTTACGTTTATATATTTATGTTTTGTGTGTCAGAGGCTATAGAGTATTTGAAGCGGCCCTTGGGAGCAGGGCAACCTTGTTCTGCAACTTTCAAACCTTCCCATGGGTCATTTGTGCACCGTGGGGTTGAGCGTTCTGTGTGCCCTTATTTTATGTTATTCCTGGGTCTTGGGCTTACCTATGTATGACGTAGTCAAAGTGTCATTGTTCCATGCCGCATTGGTTGCTTCTGCAAGGGAACTCAAGTATGGCAAGCTTCACCTACCAGCTTCAATCATCTGATTGAAGCCCTTTGGGGTGAATTCCCCGCCCCAACCCAAAAACGCCAGGTAATCAGACCCTCATTAGCTCACCAAGAAAGGCCCCTATAAATAAGGGCCCCAAAACCTTGCGTGCACCTCTGAAATTGGAGGAGTCCTATACTTCCAGTCCTTCAGTCTGGGGAAACTCAAAGGCGAGTGAGGACCTAGCCCCAATCTTCATTTATTGTCTTAGCCAATTCCATTGCAATGATATCACTCACGGCGGCCCCTATAAATATGGCGCCCAAAACTATGGTTTTTTTCTTTCAATGGGGCAGGGATTCCCACCAATCCTCCCTTCATTTTAACAGCATTCAATTGGTCATAATATTCTAACCCCAAATTTAATTTAAAATTTATCTGATATGTTTTCCCTTCTGACTTTCATTTTTGAAATTTTTCTAAACCATAAATAGGTAGCTTTATGGTGATGGCATTGGATATCAATACCCAGGTGCCTATCATATCGAGTATGGTGTCATTAGCACTAAAACTCGTTTAATAACGCAATTTGTATAAATTATAATGCCCATCTTTTTGTTCTTGCGGTCCAGTTTAGAGCCAATTTCTGTGTACCAAATTACCCATGAGAACCTGCGCTTGACCCCCATTATGATTCACAATACACAGGAAGTGGAATACAAGCTTGGTTACAGTATTCAAATAAATATGCCATTACTGATGGTAATGTGGGGTATGTGCCTTCAGTGGTGAGGGTGGCCAACTATCACACCCCTTTTCTTTGATGCAAAAACGTATCCTGGTGGCATGCTCATGATGATGAAGATTTTTCTTGGGATGCGTTGCCTTTACCTGCGATGAATAAAAACTATTCTGGTTAATTTTTGTTGTTTACTATACTTTCTTCCCCTTTAAGGAAATCCAGCACAACTACCTTAGTGAATATGGGAGCCTTTGAGAAATTTATTGACCAAGACCTGGCCGACTACCCTAAGTTGAACTACTTGCCTGATGGTATAGTTAGTGGAGGGGCCTCCCAGGGTAATCCCACACCTAAGGTTCAGGGGTTGGTAGATTATCAAGTTGGCAAGTACCATTTGGCTGACCACTTCTGGGCAATCAAAAATCTCTTGTACCCAATTAATTTGGGGGTGGAGTGGTGGCATAAATTTTATGACAAAACTAACCTGAAAGTTAATACCTTGGCTTTATCTTTGAGAATGGTCAGAAATTTTTTGTACCTTTGTCTGAAGCCAACACTCAGGGTGATTTTCCCCAGTGGCCAAAAGTACACTTGCTCAGCCTTGCACCCTTTATGAAGCTCACATTTGAGGTACCCTTACCTTACTGTTTGGAAGGGTTGAAAACTTCCTCTGACGCGGCTACTGCCAGAGTTTTCCAGCTCATTTGGTGTTTGATTGTGGTTCAAACTTACTGTTGATTTGGTGTGCATTTATTATTCCATTTACCTGTCATGGAATCTTATGATTAAAGTAATACTGGGCTTCCAATATGGGTGTGTAACAACCCAGTAGAAATCCCAGAATGCCAATGGCATAGCAGTTCTGATCAGTTGTAGGAGGGATCCCTATTATTCTTGTGGGGAAAATAAAAGTTAAAGGACATACCAAAGGCCCCTATAGCAAACCAAATGGCTGCAATGAGGGCAACCGCGGGTCTTGATGGGTCATTTTCCAAGGGCGGGTGAGGCAAGGAGGATGAGCAATTCTCCTGGGTTTGCAGTTGGGGACCTTTAACTCTTTTTCCAACCTTCCTGTACTGGTTCATCATAATAAAATTCTGATAATCATTAGAATTTTTAAGATTTTTGAAATGCTTATTGAGTTTGTGAATCAAAACAAATTGATGCAACTATTGGGAGGCCTTGGGCCTTGCCTTGCGCCCATCGAGGGGTTTCACAATGAGTTGAGAGGTCAGGGAAGTCGCCATAATGGCGGATCAATTTAATAGATTGATTTGGACCAGATTGGCCCATGGCGAGATGGCCCGGATGGCTGGTGCCTGGTCACCACCTTGCAGTTGTGAGGACAGCTGTTTCTCACCTCCAAATGGAGAATCGCAATTAGAAGAGACAGCCTCATTCCGCTCAATTTGTGCTGAACCACAAGTGGATCAGCGGGCCAGATTATTTCAAATTCTCCAACTATTTTGCCAAGTGGGAGGCGGACCTGTAGCTTGTCTGCTGGGTGCCAAAATGAGAACCAGTTTGTTGCACAGGGTTCATCAGATCCAAAAGCTCTTCAGAAGCGGTGGATTGGCGTCATGAGCCTGTGGCAAATTCTTTGATTATCATTACCGTTTGGTGGGCCGCCAGATTGATGGCTTGGAGAGTCCCACTTGAAGACTATCAGCCCTAAAATGCATATCGCTGTGTACTTTTCTGGGTTAAGTAAAAGTATATTGGAAAAAGAAACAGAGCTCGCAGAGTAGGTTTGGGTGGGATCAGCTTTTATTTAAACTTAAGATTGAAAATAGACTGACAACTGCTCCTTCCAGAGTCAGTTGCCTTGTATACGCTAAATGACGAAAAAGGGATTATGGGTGTGTTTTCTTGGACAGTGGCAGCTGATGTACTCATAGGTACTCAGTTTGGGTTTGAGGCGTTGTCATCCAGCTTATGCAAAGGTCACAAAAGCTCTGGTAACGTAATCATCTGATACGCCAGGTAGTGACCCTCACTGATCCAGATTTGAGCGGCTTTATTTGGATCAAAAGAGTAGTCAAATTTGATTCCTCCAGGGTCAATTCTGACAAATTTTTAGATATTTTTAAAAAATTTCTGAAAATGGATTTTTGACTTAGATTGAATTTCCCAGAACCAGACTTTCAGATTTCATGTTCCATACCTGGTTTACTGACTCAGGAACCATTTCCTGAGCTTTGGGGACAATTTTCTTCTTTTTCAAGGAATTGAGGGATGGCAGAGTGGAGGCAAGTAGAAAAGGAGCTGCTGTTGGTGCCTTCTGGCCTGTATTACCTCCCTACAAACCTCTTTTATCCTTTCAACCAGAGAAGAAGCAGCCAAAGGGGATACTGTGGGGGGATCTTTTGTGGACAATGCAGTGAACCAACGTTAATCAACCACATGCTTAAGTCCACCAGTTGAGCCAAGGGCTCCACAGGGGCATTAGGACCCTTCTTCTTCCTATAAGGGACCTTTTCCCAATCCATCTTAAGAGGTTAGGTCTCCATACTTACATTACTCTTTGACTTTATGGGAGGAAGCAGCTTTGGATGTATAAGGTGAGGAGCAGTTAGCAAAAGGGGCTATACTTCAACATATCTATCCAGTATGCTCCCAGCTTCTCTTTGCGGAGAATGAAGATGGTACTTTACGCCCATGTGTAAACTATGGAAACCTGAATAATGTTACGGTTCCGGATCTTCACTTCATCCCATTGGATTCAAAAATTGCTCACTATGTGGAGAAGGCTAAAATCTTCTCAAAACTGGATTTCTTGAACACGTCTAATAGAATCTGTATCAAGAAGGAACAGGAATAACTCACCGCATTCCAACCCAGAAAGGGTATCTTCCTGCTTTAGGTCATGTCTTTTGGGCTTAAAAATGCACCTGATATTTTCATACGTCATATAGATGAAGCTTTGGGGACCTGGTGGTGTTAAGTTATGACTTACATGGATGATACTATGGTGATTTCCTTAATCAAGCATCCCATGCAATCCACCTGCAGAAAGTGGTGGAGCGTTTGTGGGCAGCCAATATTATGCTGAAAATCAGTAAGTGTGACTTCTTCAAGTCCCAGGTCACCTTCCTTGGCAACTTCATGCTTGACAAAGCCACATAATAACACCCAACAAGGAGAAGATAATTTGAGAGTGGACCACCCCAACCTCAGTCAGGGAATTGATGAATTTTTGGGACTTGCACATTCCTTAAAAATTTCACGCCAAATTTTTCTGAGGTAGCAGCACCCTTGTATAAGGCGAGTGGGGCCAAAGTTCTCCAGTGGTCCACTGTTCTGGAGGATGCCTTCCAAGAGGTGAAGTGCACCCTTCTTTCTACTTCAGTTCTTCACCATGTGGATCAAGAGAAGTTCATTGTGGCTACTTGATTCTAATCCTCATGATAGTGGATGCCTTGTTCCAAGTTGGTGATGATGGAATGAAGCATCCCAGTGGTTATGCTCTAGGAAAATGTCCTTGCCTAAGCTAAACTATGCCATTTTATGTCAAATAGTTATTGGCAGTGGTTGAGGCGCAGGCACATTGGCGTCATCACTTGCATGGTCTTACCAACCATTCCAAATTTGTGCAAATCATTATGCTCTGTTGTACTTTCATGCCCATGTCCTAACAACATGTAAAACTCTCTGGAATGAGACCATAGCCCAATTTGTGTTCTCTTATGAGTTTACAAATGGCAAGTTGAATGGTTTGTCTGACGCTTTGAGTCTAAACTCTGCTTTAGTTTTAGATGCAAAGTAGGTGAAAGTATATAAAACCCATTGATAATTCCTCTGAGTAATATTTTATCCCATCAGCCTTCCCCTCTGGCATGTGTGCCGCACTTGCTCCTATGAAAAACGTGGAGAGATATGGTATACTCAGATAGATCATCCTTTCTCAGTTCTTTTCAGCAGAATATCTATGTTTCTCGCCAAGAGCTAGCTATATTGGAAGATATTACAATGCTACCATGTAAATGATAAGATGGTGTGGTTTCAGGGGCGCGTATGGGCTCCTGCTAGACCACTCCAATTGGAGATAATCAAGGACCACTGTAAATTGAGTAAGTTTACTTCACAGGTTGGTTGTTAAATAATATTACAAACAGTAGTTGTATGATGACAACTAATAGGTTGAGTCTTCAAAGTAGGTGGCAACAAATCCACTCTGGTAATTGTAATTGAGAAAAGCAACTAGGGACCTTTGTTCCCTTCAATCTTTAATTTAGAAGTAAATATAAATATATTTCAGTTAAGTTCTAATTTTATTTAGAAATTGCTAGGGGTTTTTATAGGCAGAAGGCGAACAACTTTTCAGATAATTCTCTGAAAATCAAATGATTAGTCCTCAAAACTTCTAACCCTTAGGATTAACTTCCAATGGTAGCAAATGTCTTCATCTTAATTAATCCCCAGTAGTGTAACCTTTTACAGATTGTCAACCATCCCCATGCGTTAGGAGCCGTACACAGATGGTCTGGGGACCGTTTTACCTGATTACTACTACTAGATACCGCCAAATCAAGAGTTAAAACGCTTCAGTAGCTTCATTAAAACAACCATAATTGTTCAGCACCTCTGCTGTAATGATTCATCATAGCAATCCAACTATTGGCAATCAGGTCCTCATAAAATTGCCTAGTTGACATTGTCAGGCATGATGCCCAACAAATTTTATCAAAACAATTGTCATAGTATGTTCTTTGATAAATTTTGACTTCTAATTTAGTTGGGGACGATCCTCAGCAAAATAGTAATCAGATCCCATCATCAGATTAGGTCCTTTGGTTAATTACGATTAATAATTTAGTTGGGGATGATCCCTGACGAAATAATAATCCAAACCAACCGTTGAATTGTATCCTTTGATATTTATGACTAATAATTTAGTTGGCAACCATTGTTGAACAATTGGTTGCTTTAACAACCATCAATTTTCTAATCAGCAAGCAAGATGGTAATGTGGTCATTAAATTTCCAACACATCCCCCCACTTGACCAGATTACCCAGAAAGACAGTTTCAGAAGCACTTGATTCTTCTCAAGACTTAACTAACAAGCCTAGTTCAAAGGTCCATCTACTGGACTTAGCCATCTCATTAGTTCAGAGGTCCCCTTCTCGCTGCCTCCTCTATTGAGCGTGGTCATATGGCCTCATGCCATACCAGGACTACTTGGCCTTAAGACCAGCCATAGTCTGGAAAACCTGTACTACCCCAGGTTGGGCTCTCCGTTTGTGATCAAAGTAGATCTTCTTCATTTCTAGGGATAATGTAATTTAGCACCTCAGGACTAATTATGACAGACCCCAGTTACAACCTGAGCTGGCCCTGCTGACGATAGTAGGGAACAATGCCCAATGATTTTAAGTGCCAGTAATTAAACTTTGATTTATATAAATTTTTATTTAACTGAGGTAAGCTGACTAAGGGGACAGACATTACCGAATATATGTGAAACTAAGAGAATAACTAACAAATATAAAAATTGGGTACCCCAGGGTACTCAAGTTACCCCTGTTGCCAGCGGGACTACCAGGTATGGGGGGTTGGTGCACTACTCCGAGGGGGTTTCCCCTGCTATGGAGCAGGTGTGAAGGAAGGGGTCTATGTGGAGGAACCAGAGTGGGAACCATGATTCTATGAGCGCTTTTTGTCTTGGTCTCATATATTCATAGAGCCAGGCTTGGAAGTGCTCTAGTAAGTGGACATGGAATCTGTTAATAATCCCATGAATGGTTGGGACCGTGCCCTTGAACGCATCTAATACAATTGTGTGTATTGTCCACGTTGCAATGGGTATTATTAGGGAGCGGAGGGTAGATGGGATTGGTGACTCGATCTAGAGCGTGAAGATGCTCTTTGATATTGAGAATTCCTGTTTGTTTTTTGATCTTAAGCAGGAGTGCGACTTCCTGCCATATAGCTTTGGTTGGGGGGCATGTTTCTAGGCGGTGATGTAGGGATCCCTCCCCTCCACATACTGCACATGTTTTGTGGAGGGAGTTGGAGCGGTCCGCCATCCTATAGGTCCTTCTCAAACAGCGCCAGGCGTATGCTCTTATCCTTGGCTGTAGGAGTGGGTGGTGTGTCATTTTCCATATTGCTTTCTGTGTGGTTAAATCATAGGGAATGTCCAGCATATCTAGGTATTCTATCCTAGCTATGCTTGGGGTTGTTGCGAGCATATCCCTCTGGGGGTGGTTTTCTGGGTTTCTTAATTTGAATTGGGGGCTGGGTCATCCCCTTACCTGTATAGTACTCATGTTCTCTATGGTCCATCCCATACTGCGGATAGTTCGGAGGATATGTTTGAAATGAGGGGAGGTTCCATGCGGACCCGTTGCAGTAGGGTGCTTGGCAAGGTATGAAAGTAGTCTGGGTGGACTATGTGGGTTGATTAATTTGAGCGCCTGTGCAAAGTTAGTCCTTGCTGCTCTGGACCAATGTTGTTGCGGGAGGTCTGGAGCAAGGATTTCCTTTACCCAGGTACCTAGGATGTGATTGGCATGGCTCTCAAAATCTATTAGTCCCATGCCTCTGCTTGAGCGTGGGCCAAATAGTGTTTCCATCCGTATAGGAGGTGAGAGCCAGGCCACAGCCAGCCCTGGATAAGCGCGCGAATTGAGGTTATAAAGGTAGGTGAGAAGGCTATCGCATGGGCCTGGTACCACAGTATTGGGAGGATGAGCGAGTTAGCAACTGTAACTCGTCCTGATAGTCCTGGGGTTCTCCCTTGAGGGAGGCTACGCGTTTGGATACCCATTGTAACAGGTTACTTTCCATTGTCTCATTAGCATATCCCCCTGATTCTAGCCAGATTCCAAGGTGTCGGATAGGAGTGGTGGTGGGAGGTATTGCAAAGGGTAAAATAATTGGGTTTTTTCTTTAAGTGTTGGTGTGAGGTTCTGATGTTGTGGTCCAAATTGTTTGTGTATTTGCCTAAGAGGATGATTTCTGTCTTCCTTTTGTTGAACGAAGCATTGCTCACCTTGGAGTATTCCTCTAGAGTGTGTTCCAGCTATCGGGCATCTTCATTGTTTGCTATACCTGATACGCAGTCATCTGCAAAGGCCAGTATCTTGACTGTTGGTTGTCCTTGTGCGGTTATCCCCATGAGACATGAGTCAGTTACTCGGAGGAGCGGGTCAAAGCTGAAATTGTATAGCAGTGGGCTGAGGGGATCCCCTTGTTTGAGCCCTCTGTGTGGTTTAATCTTGTTTGTTAGGAATCCATGGCTGCATACAGCCATGGTTGCAGATTCTGTTAGGAGCATCGCCCATTTTATGAATCTTGGTGGGAGTTTGAAGGCATGTAGACATTCTTTTAGGTATGGCCAGCTAACACGGTCATACGCCTTTTCCTGATCCAAGAAGACCAGGGCACCAGTTGCTTTGGATTGGCAAATGTTTGCAACAGGGTGTATGTTGTTCCAGATTGAACGCCCTGGTATAAACCCAAACTGGTTGGGTGATAGGACGTCAATTGAAATTGCGCCTAATCTAGCTGCTAGAATTTTTGTTAGAATTTTTGTTTCAGTGTTTGAGAGTGCAATTGGGCGCCAGTTGGCCAGGTCCAACTTGTCAACCTTTTTGTACAAGGTTATAACGTAGGATTCATGGCCTCCTGGTAATAGGCGTGTTTCCAACAAACTCTGGATCATTGACGCCAATAGGAGGGGGGCGATTTGTTGAAAATATTTTTTGTAAAATTCATAGGGTATCCCATCAGGCCCTGGGCATTTCCTACGTGGTGCACCGCGAATTGTCTCCCAAAGCTCCTCCCATGTAATAAGGGATAGTATATTGTAATTTGGTGGTGTACTTTGTATCTTGGCAGTTTGAATACATTCTTTAATTTTTTGTGGATCTGTTGGCATATTGCAATATAATTCGGTGTAATAGCGGTATACTTCCGCCTTGACCTCCTCAGGGTCAGTTGTCACAGTGCCGTTGGTCTTGTGGACCTGTGTGCATGCAGGCTGGTTTCTGAAGGAGTGGAATTGGTGGAAAAAGTATGTCAAACAGGTTTCACCTTCATTTATGAACTTACCTTTGTTTGATACTTTTATTCTGTGTTGGTGTTCGAAGATGAGATTGTTAAGTCGGGCTGAAATTTCTGCCCATTTGCATCCCCAATTAGGGCTATAGCCAGATCTCAGAGTATTTATTTCCAGGTGGTCTAGTTCTGCCAAGGTACGCTTGATTGTGGCTGTGTCTGCGGTGTACTTGTGTGATGCAATATGTCAGGTTTTGTTGATTAAATCTTTTTTTAAAATTTTCCCATGTTTTGATGGGATCTGAAGTGAATGGGGCTGTGAACTCTGGGTTTGTAGCCTTGTTTTCAACCCAGTCAGATATCTTGGGCAATTTTATATTTTCTGGGTGAAGCTTTCTCCAAGGTGACACCTGTGCGTGGGATTGGGTTGGCGCTAACTGCACATAACTAATCGGTGATCAGAAAAATGATCTTTTTCGTTGTAAATTTGGAGATTATTGAGTGGTGGGATTGTGGGATGAGGATGTGGTCAATATGACTCATCGATATGAGCAGTCTCTCACGTATGTTGGGTCTTGTCATGTGGGGAAGGATTGGTGAATTGGGGGGAAGAGCATCCTGTAAGCCAAGAGATGCCTTCATTGTGCGATATTCAATGTGTCCAGGTGGGTATCCCCTGGGATTAGGCCATCAATCTATATTGGGGTTATCCCAGCAGTTGAAATCGCCTAACATGATGATATCTGGTGGGAGGGTGAGAGTAAAACTTTTTTCAAAAAAAATTTTTTCTCTCAGTTGCAGTGCACGGTGCATAGATACATGCTAACGAAATTATTTCATCTTGCCATGTGATTGTTGCTACCAGGTCTCAACCATGCAAGTGTGATGATGAATTTGAAATTTTAAATTTTTTGTTGTTTTGGACTATCACCCCACAGTGAGACGTCTATACTGATTGTGATGGTGCGACCCTGGTTGACCAGGATTCTTCTTCCCCTTGTAGGCAGTGGGTTTCTTGGATGGCCAAGATGTCTACAAGAGGTTTTCGCAGGAATGCCAGCTTTTTGGCTTGGGACGTATGAGCCCTGGCTCCCACGATGTTTAACGTCCCTATTGACACTGAGGTGCCCGCGGCACCTCAGGAGCAGTTGGGAAGACCCTCTGGTCCTATCCCACCGCGGCTCATTTTGGCCATGCTCCACATCTGTAATCCAACTCTTTCACTGCCATTGTTGGTTCCCTTGATCTGATCCAATGATTCAAGGGAATTGCAGTTTTTGCATTTGCGTCATCTTTTCCTGCACAGGTCTTATGTTGATTTGATGCGGGTTGTTGATTGGATTTTTAATTTTAAGGTTTGACTTTAGTGAATTGTGCACTGCATTTTCACCCAAATTGTGGTTGCATTGTTTCTCAATATGTGCATGACTGATGTCGCTTTGTGGCTCAGTCTGGTTACTGTGGAAAATTTTTGACCTGGGCATATTGTTCTGTTTGGTTGGTTTGGTGAATATCTGAAATATCCTCTCAAATTTGTCCGTGGTTAATGGCAGATTCCACGTGTGCCGCCGCTTCAGCCGCTGCTCTCTTGCGGGCTTTTTGTGCTGCTTTATGCTGTTTACTTGTAACTGGGTCCACTATGGAGTATAGTCCATCTTCACCCCAGCAGAATGGGTGGTGGCCATCAGTCATTTTGGCGAAGTTTTCATTATCTTCATCCATAGCATCTTCACAAAAATCATTTTCCGTTAAGCCCTCTTTTTTACAGGGCATGAATGTTCCTTGTGGCCCAATGAGCCACAGTGGTTGCAAATGGGTGGTGCACATTCTGGTGTAACTCAGAATGCAGCTGACTGGCCCCCATCTGCAAAGTGAAATTCTGCTGCACGGGGAATTCTGGATAAATCCTCTTACACTTCTGGGAAGGGGTTGATTACAGCGATAGCTTTGCCCATGCACAGGTCAGGCATTAAGCAAAAATTGCTGTAATTTGAGTTGTTGGATTTCTCCGTAGGCCACAAGACCTTTGCAGAGCTCCTCCTCAATTACCTTACGAGGAAGGTTGGTGGGGAGTGAGTCAAAGGAGATGAACAAAGTTTTCGCTTTGTTCCATCTGGTGCACGCGGTGCACACAATTTTTTTTGCCCTCAGGGAGGGCAATTTCCATGCAAATTTTTGCTGTGGCATCAGCTTCATCTGCTTCAAAACCAATACTGATCCAGCCGCGGCCCATGTTGTTGGTGGCTACGTACACCGCGTGAGGGAAAGTGAGGGCTGTGCCTCACATGTTTTCTCCCACAGGGTCAGTGACTCATCCCCAAGGAAGAGTCTGATCCCAAGTTCCACCTTTGACAAAGGTTGGTTGAATTGAATGTACATGTATTGCGCATGCTTTACAATAAATACCATAAACCCAGATGGTGTCTGAGTTTGCAATTTTTTTATGGCTTGGGTTCCTGGTCCCCCTCCAGGGCGTTTCTTGCCTTTAGTTGCACTGTTAAGCACACCGCTTGCTATGACGCTCGCCCATGTTGTATTATTTTTGTTATTAAAGTCGCCCATCTTTCCTGTGTGTGATTATCCAAATTTGCTGTTCAAATCAAATTATAGTAAAAAAGTGATTGTTATGAGAAAGAAAAAGATTTATATATATATATTTCAATATTATTGAATTATTTTACTTTCTTATTTTTTCTTTACTGGTGTTTAATTTTTTTCTTTATATATATATTATTTTTAATGCCAATTTTTTAAATACTTGCTATAAAAACAGGTTAGTTATATGACCATCAAGGATTTTTAATCATATAGGCATCCATTGCTGATTTGGAAATTACTTCAAGTGACCTATCCATAAGCATCCAGTCTATTTTGTCAGCCAAATCCATGCATATCACAATAGGATACTTCATTCCCAATTTTGAATCTTTTTATGGGTGCTCATTTTTTATCGTCATACTTTTTAGCTATATCCTTTTCCAAAGGGTTTCAGAAAATGCTTGAGATTGTAAATTCAATCATAATGTTGGCTAATCGAATTAAACATTGGTCCAGACTCATCCCTGAATTTAATTACAATGCTGAGTATAGAGTTGGTGGTAAGGCGACTTTTCTTCCATATAGCAATTTGAAGGGAGTTTTCCAATTGAGGAATGATAGCTGATATTATAGGCAAATGTCACCAAACTTAAGTATGAAGCCCAAGTAGACGTTTTTCCTGCAATCAACTTTTGTAATGTAGCAGCTAAGGTAGCGTTCACTCTCTCAACTAGTCCATTTGTCTCTGGCCAATATGGGACTGATATGACCCCCTTGATTCCCATCATTTCATTCAATCAGGGTATGGCAAAGGAGGTAAAATTCGTTCCATTATCATTCAGGATCACTTGAGGACGGCCATGCTGATATACCACTTGATCCAGAATAAACTTGGTAGTATTCATTGCATCAACCCGTACCATAGCCTTGGTTTCAATCCATTAGGTCAGGTGATCAATTGCAACTATGATATTACATTCCTCCAGTGCTTGTAATTAGAGGTCCCATAACATCAATTGATACTGTATGCCAGGCAAATCCTTGTTGCACTAACCAATATACAGCCACATTTTTGTGTGTCTTGTGGAGCTAACACTCCACACAACAGGAAAGGAAATCCGCTGTATCATAGTTTAATGATTCCCAATAGTAATATTGACAAATGTGCTCTATGTTTTCTGAGGCCACCATAACTGACAACTTTGTGAGCGGTGTGAATTATTTTCATTTGTTAAATTGGTTTCAGGAATAGAAGCCTTTTTTCATTCATTATTTTGAATAATTGTCTATTCTTTTGTTCTGTTTCTTCCATGGCTTTTTATAACGCCGTTTGAACTTCTGATTGCTCATCCTCCAACTCTCCTTTCACCATTCGTTCAAATAAATCATCAGCACAATCCTGTACTGCAAGAATTTCTGGAAGTCTGGACAATCCATCAGCATTTTGGGTTTTTCCCCAGCACGATGTTTAATTTTATAGTCATATGCCTGAAATTCAAAGCCCATAATGTTAGTCTTCCCTCAGGTTCTTTTAAATTATGCAACCAATGGAGAGATGCTGATTGGTTACAACCTTGAAATGCAACCCATGAATATAAACATGAAATTGCTTGCAAGTGTAGATAACTGCAAGACATTTTCGCTTGGTGACTGTATAATTCCTTTCAGCCTTGGTTAAGGCACGGCTGACATATGCCACTGGGTATCTTCACCTCATTAGTCCACTTGACTAATTATTACACCTATTGCTGTGCACAATGCATCCAATTGTATAATAAACGGTCAAACAAAATTTGGATATTTGAGTATTGGGATGGTCATCAAGTATCGCCATAATTCATCAAATGCTCCTTGAGCCATTTCATTGCAGTTGAGCCTTTTTTTAAATCATTAAGCAGATGGAATAATGGATCCGCTATTTTTGCAAAGTCCTTAATAAAATGGTGATAATAGCCGACCATTTTTAAAAAAGACTTGTATATCATGAACATTTTTGAAACAATAACATCCACTCAATAGCATAGATTTTTTGTTTTTTGTAATCCATCAGGACCATCTAGTACTAAAAAAAAGGTTGTAATCCATCAGCATTTATAACGAAGCTAAAATACTCTATCTGCTCTTTAAAGTAGTGACACTTTTGGGGCTTGATTTTAAGATTGGCGGCAGCTAATTTTTTAAATACTTCCTCTAAGTGTTTTAAGTGTTTGGTGAATGTTTGACTAAATACATTGATGTCATCTAGATAGACTAGAGCATAGGACAATTTGAGGTCATATAATATGGTATCCATAGCCCGTTGAGAGTTGCAGGGGCATTACATAAGCCTTGGGCATCCATTAGGTTGGTAAAGCTCTTTTGCCATTATTATGACACTTCTCCTGGTCCTCTGGTGACGTATCAATCTGACAATACCCCAAGATGAGGTCCATAGCCAAAAAGAATCCAGCCCTGCCTAACTGATCCAACGCATCATCAATTTATGGCAAGGGTAAGAGTTTTTATTTGTTATTTTATTAAGATGGCAATTGTTGATTACAACCCATTTTGACCCATCCTTTTTTGACAATTTATATCTGACTAGCCTATTGGCTGGATGAAGGCACAAGCAACTTGTGCTCCAACAACTTTTCTATTTCTTTGGAAACTTTTTCCTCAGCTGCTTGGGATCTTTGAATAGGTCTCATTCTAATTGGGGCAGCTTCCCCAGTGTCAATTTGATGGAGTATGTTTTCTGCACACCCAAAATTATGGTCATTTTGGGCAAAATTAGTTTGATATTGTTTGAATAAAGACAAGTCTTCATTTTGCTGATCTTTGGTTAATCTTGATAATTGTTTCCTAAAATAACGTATGAATGCATCCAGCCAAATCCAGTAATCACATCTCATTTAAATCCACAAATTTGTGGAAGGAATGGAACTCAGTTATAGGGATTAACTGGGAAAATGAAACTACTTAATTTTGCTTGATTATCATCAGCATTTTTCCCAGATTGGCTAATAGAATATGAATCTCTTCATCACCAGGAATTAGGATCCCTGGAGCTATCTAAGGTTCAATTCTCAATCTTAGCCAGGGAGCCTCAATTTCTATATATAATTGCTCAGGGATTCTCAGAGTCAGTCCAGTATTGACCACTGTCTGCATCCCAGGTGGTAGGATTATTTCCTTTTTTACTCGGATCAAGATATCTTGGTTTTCATTCACACGTTTTGGTAAAGGGTGGATCTTTTTCCTAATTAGTATATAACCAACAGGAATGATGCCATCCTTATATATCACATTTGTAAAGTTATTTCTCCAAGTGAGGGGGCATCCCCCTTCCAATGATAGATCAAAGGTAGTGTCTGTCCCAAGATTGTCATAGTATTCGCCTCAAAGTCACACTTTACTCCATACTTCCACATGAAGTCAGTGCCAATGAGAATATCATAATTTTGATTAGGTAGAACAATTGCTGGCTCAGACACAACTAGAGATCCAAAAAGAAAAGGTAAGGCACTATAAGCCCCACAGGATGTAGTAGGGTTGGGCCCAGCGGTACCATAATGCTTTCAATGTGCTATATCCAGTAAAATTTTTAGACGTTTTACCAATTTGGTAGACACAATATTTAATGGTTCACCACTATCAATAATAGCCCTTGCTTCTAGTCAGTTAACCAAAATATTGGCATAAGTACACTCAGAATATTTGGAAATGTTGTTTACTGAATGTATAGCAGCATCAGTTGCCAAATCCAGAGTGTGAATAATTTGGGCTGATATATCTGGAAATGAATCCTTTATGGTAGCAATAGGAATTAAAAAATTAATGTCTCCCAACTTTGTCTTTAGCAATTTGTCTTGGTCATCAGCATTTTGGGCCTTTTCCAACAGTTGACAAGCAAAAGGTCAAGCAACTTTCTGATATAATTTCAGGATTAATTGCATTTGTTTTTGATCGAGTTATAGTGTGGATATTTGGACCTGTGCTCTGCTGGGGAGAATCATGAACAAGTTCATCTACAAACAGGTTGGAGGTATCAATTTCATCAAACTTGTATGGGGGAACTGGGCAATTTGTGGATCTGGATCATTCCTCATCTAGACCGCAGGGCCTTTTCCTGACTCCTCATTGGTATTGTCTTCCTGAACAAAGTTCACCTGATGTTTTGGTTTCTTAGTCCATCATTGGGCAGCATAGTGTCCAGTATTTCCACATCTGTTACAAGTAATGTGTGAGGCATTACTAGACCATTTTGGACCATCAGGGTTTTCCCCATTTGATTGGGGAAATCCTTTTTGGGCTCGTAATTTTTTGCCAAATTTGGTTTAAAAGGCTAATGATTTTTTAAACTTCAATTTGGTGCATCAAAAGTGGAAGCCAATTCTTTCCGGTGCTCCACCATTTGAGAAGTAGTGTTACTACTGGTGAAGGTTGATGACATGGATTGGTGTACATCCCAATAGGGTTGGAGTACTGCCTTCATGGCGAGGCAAGCATCAAAATTGCTCAAGTTATTAGCTCCCATCAGGATTTTTGCTTCTTCATAAAAATGGTCGGCAAATTCTCCTAAGATTTAATCTTTTCAGAACTGTATTCCCATGAACTCCTGTTTTTGGTTAGCCATTTGTTCAGGGCTTCCAAATTCCTTCATAATTTTATTTTTTGCCTCATTATAGGACCAATTTTCCCCTCACAAATGGGGTAATACCAAGTTTAGACAAGTGGTGTCTAAACAATTGATAATAGTTACAGTTTTTGGCAATCACAATAACCAAACATGGTCATTTCAAACAATCTGAAGAAAGCTGAGGCATCATTCTGATGAAAAGGTAAATTTTGGGGTGGGCCAAAATTCCTCAGTTTCCCAAACGCTCAGTTGCAGGAAGATTAGTGCAGCTATCCATTCTATTGCCAGTTGGTGTGTTTTCAGGGGTGATCGCCAAGATGGCGGCATAGGCACTTGGCATATTTCAAGTAGGCTGAATGCTCCCTATATTAATTTCATCTTCATATAGGTCCTGATCCCCAATCTCCATTTCCACATGAATACAAATACACTGATGTTTTTCCCATCCTTGTACTTGTTTCTGGACCTGATTATGTTTTTCCCATAATATCCACTTTTTTCCAAACTAAGCTTAGAGCTATTTTGAGCAGGATTAGCTCCTTTTTCACTTTGAAATTGTTGCTCTAATTCAGATGTTTTTCTGAATAATTTATTATTAACTTCTGTGACAAGGTTTAAATCTTCTTCCACC
This sequence comes from Massospora cicadina, assembly GCA_022478985.1. Taxonomy (NCBI): domain Eukaryota; kingdom Fungi; phylum Entomophthoromycota; class Entomophthoromycetes; order Entomophthorales; family Entomophthoraceae; genus Massospora; species Massospora cicadina. Next base: position 65,830 of record JAKSZP010017280.1, read on the forward strand.
TTGAAAATGCAATTCTCCATTCAGGATAAATCGGCCTGAGCTGCTGACATTAGAATGATCTGATTTAAACTCTCCAGCTCATTCCATAACCGCTGATTCTCTCCTGCACAGACGACATGGTGGTATTTCTTAAGACTCAACTACACCCCCTGTAGCGAGCACCAATTGTAAACTTTTGAGTAAGTTTACTGCACAGTTTGGTTGTTGAATAATATTACAAACAGTAGTTGTATGATGACAACTAATAGGTTGAGTCTTCAAAGTAGGTGGCAACAAATCCATTCTGGTAATTGTAATTGAGAAAAGCAACTAGGGACCTTTATTCCCTTCAATCTTTAATTTAGAAGTAAGTATAAATATATTTCAGTTAAATTCTAATTTTATTTAGAAATTGCTAGGGGTTTTTATAGGCAGAAGGCGAACAACTTTTCAGATAATTCTCTGAAAATCAACTGATTAGTCCCCAAAACTTCTAACCCTTAGGATTAACTTCCAATGGTAGCAAATGTCTTCATTTTAATTAATCCCCAGTAGTGTAACCTTTTACAGATTGTCAACCATCCCCATGCGTTAGGAGCCATACACAGATGGTCTGAGGACCGTGTTACCTGATTAATACTACTAAATACCGCCAAACCAAGATTAAAACGCTTCAGTATCTTCATTAAAACAACCATAATTGTTCAGCACCTCTGCTGTAATGATTCATCATAGCAATCCAACTATTGGCAATCAGGTCCTCATAAAATTGCCTAATTGACATTGTCAGGCATGATGCCCAACAAATTTTAATCAAAACAATTGTCAGATTATGTCCTTTGATAAATTTTGACTTTTAATTTAGTTGAGGACGATCCTCAGCAAAATAGTAATCAGATCCCATCATCAGATTAGGTCCTTTGGTTAATTACGATTAATAATTTAGTTGGGGATGATCCCTGACGAAATATTAATCCAAACCAACCGTTGAAGTATATCCTTTGATATTTATGACTAATAATTTAGTTGGCAACCATTGTTGAACAATTGGTTGCTTTAACAACCATCGATTTTCTGTTTGGCAAGCGAGATGGATAAAGTGGTCAACCAAATCTTTAACAACCACCATGATGAGATGAGTGTTGGGCACTCCAGAGAGGCAAAAACCTTTAAAATTTATTTGCCACACATATAATTGAAAGGGATTGACCACAAATGTTGTCAGGTATTGTAAGGAGTGCCTGGTCTGGAACAGGATGAAGCCTAATAGTCAGTCTCTCATGGGGTTTGTTAGTACCTTCTCAAAAGGCAGGTAGCCCTGGAATTCCCTAAATTTGATTTTATTGTGGTGTTACCTGCGTCTGAGGGCTATGATGCTATCATGGTATTGATGGACCATTTTACAATGTTCTCCTATTTCATTCCTTGTAACACTTTATTACCAGCAGCGGAGATGGCAAGGCTTTTTGTTTCTTAAGTATTTTCCTCCTTGGGGTTTCCCAGTAGATTATTAGTGAGTGCGGACCCCAGTTCACATCCATGTTTTGGAAGGAGCTGTGCAAAATGCTTCAGATTCACCTGTGTCGCACTACTGTCTACCACCCCCAGTCAGATGGGCAGACAGAGCAAATGAACCAGTGCCTTGAGCAGTTATTGTGGTTTTACTTCGCAGCCAACCATCCTGACTGGGCTTCCCATTTTCCTCTGGCTTAATTCAGTTATAACAACGCCTGGAATGCTTCCATTGGGTGCTCTCCTTTCTTCACCAATTATAGTTTAACCCTTAAATTAATATGGAACTCAGTGGCGGGTTCAGGGTGGAAGTTGTGTTGGGCTTTGTCAATTCCATCAAAAAGTCCACTAAGGAGTCAAAACCAATCTGGAGGCTGGCATGAAGGTATATTAGTGGAATTCAGATGGTAAGAGGTGGGTGGGGCCAGCCTACAAGGAAGGAGATTGCGTGATGCTGGATGCTAGAGATATCCCTATCAAGGGGCCATGCAGAAAACTGGGCCCAAACAGGATAGGACCTTACTGCATTGTCAGAAAAGTGGGTCATGCCTCATAAGAGTTGGACCTCCCTTCATCATTTCAGATTTTTGTGGTGTTCCATGAGATCAAGCTGTCTGTGTTTGAGGGTCCCCTAGATGAGACCCCAGGGACATGAATTTTTGGAAGGGACACTGAAGTGGGAAGTAGAGTAGGTGGTAGCCTCACATTATGTGAAGAGAAGACTGGAGTACCTGGTGTCATGGAAAGGGTTTGATGTGCCAGAAAACAGCTGAGTCCCAGCAAATGATTGCGTTCATGCCCAAGACCTTGTTTTTGCTTTCCACAAGCGTTTCCAAGATGCAACTGGGCCTAAAGCCAAACCATCCATTGTCGCCATAAATCTATACCCTGCCCACAATATCTTTTTCCTGGATGAAGCCCCTGGATAAGGTGGAGCCTAAAAGAATGAGAGGGTAATGTCATGGTTAGTTGACATAATAGTTGGTCCAGACTTTAAAAATAAAACAGAGCATGAAGAAGATAAGAGGAACAAGATGATGAACTTTCCTGACCTGAATCATACCCTGTTTAAAGCTGGGTAAGGAAAAATATGCTCAAGTTGATTCTGGGAGTGCACGTGATGGACACAGGGGTGTTACAGCCTCAGCCTTGTGGTGAACTAGTTTTTTTCTCAATGAAGATGGTACATTACATTTATCAGTAGGATGGGGCTTCAAAACCTGTTTGGTTTACCATATTGCCAAATCTGGAAAATACAATTGCAGTCAATCATCTAAGTGTGAGCATACTTGTCCAGGGGAATGTCTCCTGTGCGTAGATCGGTTACTCTTTCCATTTCTAAGTGAAAAGGGGCCAAAGATGGCGGCTGTACCTTCATCACCCAGAACGATCTCGCCCACGTGTTGGATGAGCGCTGGGTAACAGCCCTCCCTCTTTGGATCCCTTTCCTGGTACCCTCACTCACCTCAGCCAAACTTGTTAGCTGGATTAAGGAAATCTGTGCTGATACCGCCTAATTGAAGTTGATTGGTCCAAAACCAACAGAAATCAAGCCTGACAATCGGAAATCTCATAATCAAAGAGGGACTAAGATTGAATTATTGGGCAGTTTCACTGACAGTTTCAATTTAACCAACAGAGTGATTGTCAAAATTAACTCTTTCACAAAATTGTCAGGGATGATCCCTGACATGCGGGAAGCATCATCAGACACCATTGACAATAGTTTGAAGCTTCCATCTGGCAAATTGGGAGTTGCATCTGATGCAATTCTTTTGACTGAACAAATGGCCCAGTGACTGGGAATGGGCAGGTTGGGCATCCTGAACCCATTTCCAACCAATTGGGACCGCCCCTACATGGGGTGGCCCTGGGTAAAATCCATTGCTTGTCAGGCCAGATGCCATCACGCCAAACACTAGAAATTCAGTTGAGCCTCGGTTTTGACGTTTAAGGTCAAACTGACAGCAACTCAGCCTGCTTCCAAATCCTTCGATGTCAGTTCTCATTGAGCTTATCTATCCCCTTTCCCAAAAATTTTCTAGTTAGGTCAAACTTGAGAGACCCGATCCTGGCTTATTCCCGCATCAATTGACCACTATCTAATCAGTTGCATCGCACTGAGAAAATTGTTGGTCAATTTTATTTCTTTATTTTCCATTAAAACATCCTTTCCAAACTTTAGTTTTTATGTTGAAAAATAAACCGCCATTCCCACTAACACTCCAACACCTCTCAGGGTTTATGGCCATAATTGTCTGGCATTTCATTATGTGTCTGTATGAGATTATGGCTCATTGGCAATTGTTAATGAAACTCCTTTCTAGTTTCTTATCTGTCATATAGCAGCAGTGCCTTTGGCATTATGGTTTGCTGTTTGGGTGCTCTGGCACCTAGGCTGACAGGCCGTTCTAATTCTAACTTGCTGCTTTCCTGACAATACTCAAGATATGTACCACAAAGGATGGTGGTTTATACTTATATTCTGGATTGGGTGCAGTGTATCACTGTCATGGTCAAATGAAATCATAGTGGGGACCAACCCCAAGGATAGGATGGGCACCAGGAGGCCCAGAAGGTGAAGCTTCAGGCCCTCCCTGACCTCAGGCACACACTGGACCAACGCTGGGTACAAGCTAGATATGCCCAGGTTGGTACTAGTGGGGTGCCTAACGCCCAGCCCCTTACGTCAGTCCAGGCGTTAAAATAGACGGTGTACACAACTAACGTGGATGGTTCAATTTGGTTAGTCAAGGAACGGGGTTTTGAAACCCGTTCCATTTATAAAACTACACGTTTGGGTCAAATCCAACTTCAATCAATTACTTGAGTGAAGTCAGTTTTGGTGTTTTCTACCAATTTGGATGGTAGTCTGTGCCTATTGGTGGATCAGTGCTTGGGACCACTTCAACAGACCCCAATTTCCCTTGACAAAGTTTAATTATGTTTTCCCTGACCAACATTCCTTTTTGGTCAACTTCCCAGATAAACATTTCCCCATTTTTACCATTTTATTCATGATATCTCAAACGATCTTGTGCGCGGACCTCTTTGAGGAGGTTTTGCGCTACCTTAACCACCACATTTTATGTACAATTAGGTTTTTACCTAGTTTGCTGTTGGTTCTCCCGGGTTCCCTTCAACCTGGGACGTTTACCATTTCTTCCTTAGTGAACTGCGTCATTTTTGGTTGGGTTTTTACCTTATTAATTGTTCACTTTTGCTTGAGTTATTATTGCTCCAGCACCCTCTTCTGGGCAATAGTGACTTTTATTCTAACGGCTAGTTCCCTGGCATTGGCCCTGTGCACCAAGCACTACCACGCTGGGAATTGGAGAGTTATAGACACTCTCCTTACAATCACCCAATGGGAAATGACCCTCCCAATTCCTCATAATTATTGTTTTGCAACCAAAATCCTTTGTTAGGTAACTGGTTTTAATAAAAAAACTACGTTTGTTTTATTTTTTAATGGTTCCAAGGTCTGACCTCTTTGCAGACCTACTCAAGGAGGTCTCTAACTATATAGGTCATTATATTTTGTCTAAGGTAACAAAGGACTCTGGTGCACACCTGGGAAAACCTCCTCCCCTCTAGATTGAGGCGCCCTAGCATTCAACACCAATTTGCATTTGGTTATGGACTCCTCCCTGGGGTCTAACCAAATTCTGTAATATTTAGGGCATCTAGTTACTTATAAAATTTTATATACGCTGCCCCTAAGTCCACTGTGCACTGGCACCATTTGAGGTGCCCTATTCACTCTTCTGCTAGTGACTAGTTCCCTTATTGTGTTGCTGTATATTCTTCACCACCTCTCAGGAAATGAGAGAGTTTTAGACAACCTCCTGACATCTGGAAGTAGTATTATGGATTCCTTAATTTAATTGAAATTGGTAAAATCAAAGGATTTTGTTTAATAAACTAAGGGAAGGAAATAAAATAATGAAGCACCAGCAGGACCTGTTATAGACTCTTCTCTTTTTAAAATCACTATATATGGAATAGGTAAAAGGTTCATAAACACCTTGGAATTCTTTGCAATTTAATAATGGTGGATTGACACACTAATTAGCTACCAGTGTTGATTTGGATCTTACCTGACCAGCTAGATCAGTAAATTTTTTGTTATTTTATGTGGTACAATTATTGTCACAGCTAGTGACATATTTCCTGGAATTAATCGCCCTTCTAAAGCCAATTCCAACAAGCCCTTGGGGCAGAGACCAGAACTCCTAAGGGTCACCAATGACCTATCTAAGGACATTGACAAAAAATGGGTTAGGGCTTTGTCAGCCACTGCTGAGGAAAATGGCTTAATTGAGGCAAAAGCCCAGGCAGGAATTGAACTCAAGACCCATAAAATCACAAGATATGAGGTTACAAAATCTGGCCAAATTTGAAAAATTTTGATTTTGTTGAAAAACGACGAATTTGTAGCTCATATCAGATTCCAATAACCACTGGAATCTTCATGAAGCAAAACCCTATAAATCAAGTCCCAAGATGAGAAAAGCTTTGCTTTTCTCAGATACACAGATCATATTAATAAAGTTTAAGATTTTTGGCACATTTCCTGCATTTTGGTTTTTCCAAAAAAATACATCTCTAAAAAGTTCTGCAATGGCTGGAGTCTGTTTTCTGCTCTGGTTTGCCCCTACTGTTGTACCTGAGTCTTCCGCCTACTCCACCACCTATTCCGCTGGCTCCGCCTCCTCCTACTTTTCTGCCTTTTTCCCTAGATTTTTCGCCACCCTTCCCAGCTCCCAAGGCCTCGTGTCCCTGATGGATGTGACCAGTTTGATGTGCGTTTTGCTCCACAGATTTATTTGGAAACACAATAATGAACGTTTAGGACGTCTCTTCGTTTTGTTGGGTCACTTGGCCTTGTTGGCACACCTTTGGCCTGTGTCTCTCCCTCCAGCGACCTCCTGCACTCCAGTTTCCCTGACATTATCTGAGAAAAGCCTGTAATTTTTTGTGAGTTTCTTCTACTATTGGGTGGCTAGAGTTAGCCCAATCCTCTCAGAGTTGTCACCCGTTGAAGCGGTCCACTGGGCTGGTACTTTTCTATCCCTTCTGGCCTTGGTTAGAACTTTCTAAAAGGGTGTGCTGAGGGTGTTGCGCGGCTCCCCTCACTCAAGATGCTCATAAAGTGTGCAGTACCTGCCACTACCGGTCTCACTCTCCACTTTTCAAGTGAATCCAAATTTAAAAACGAGATCTTCAACACGTTGTCCAGCCTTAGGGCCCGCCAGAAGTCTCAAGGCAAGGACTTAGCTGACGTCCTCATCCTCCATCTGCTGCTCCGTGAGATTTCAGAGGGATTTCACCAATGTTTACTCTCCACGGGTGAGAATAATAGATCCCTCCTGGAATCTCTCCCAGCGTTGGAAACTTTTGTCAAGCCCTGCGAGTATCCCTTTGCTACCTTTGAGGACTATAACTCCTTTGTACACTTATTCCAAGGAGACCTCACTACAGCTCAATACTTTCGCCTGTTTCAAGAGTGAGCACCAAGGTTGGAATCTCTTGAACAGTTGAAAATGGCCCTTCTCCGTAAGTACCTAGATAATACTGGTGCTTCCCTTGTCATATGGGATAACCCACCCCCCTCCTTATCTGGGACATGCTCCATCCTTGCATCCATGTTGTCTATCAGCCTCTGTGCCCACAAGCCTAATCGTACCACTGAACTTCAGATACTAGAACTTGATGACTCCATCACTGTGGGGCACCAACATGTTTTTGATCCAATGGTGACATATCCAGCTGAGACACTGGCCATTATGAACACTTCCAAACTGATTTTAGAAGGCCCTACTTCCGTAATCTCCCAGTACCTCTTGAAACCAGCAGCGAGCTCACTGTAAGGTGAGACTGAAACCTCCGTCATAGGTGGGGGTCCCTTCACTACTGGCCCTGCACTGCCGCGCTCCATGGGTACCCCTCACTTTTGTCCTCAAAAGTAGAGGGGTTAGGTATGGACCTGCCGTTGCCATTTTGGAACCTATGCCTTCTGTTCAACCTGTCATCCCAGTTAGCCCAGTTGAACAACTCTTTCCTATCACTACAGAGTTACCTCTTGTGGCGGACTCCATCCAGAAACAAGTAGAGATCCATGAGAGGATGATTGAAGAAGAGATAGCCGTGGTTAACCCCACCAAAAGCTTGGCTGTCCTGACTGGTGTAGTCTCATGTGACAAAGACCTTCCTTCCGCCGAACATAGAGCATTAAGCTACCCCACACCATTTAAGTCCCGCGGACAACTTTATAACAATGTGAAGTCATATGATAAAAAATTTTAGGGGATACTCCACATTATACGCCGCCCTCTGGGCTTGGAGCCATACTGTCATCCCTTGGCTCTGAGGGAAATAAACACTCCTCTGCTTAATTCTTGTTCATGGCTACCTTTTATTCTGCAGTGAAGATCTTTCAAGCACTCTCTTTGGTGGACACTGGTGCAACAGAAAGCTTCATCCGCCAAGAGTTGGCAGAGGCCCTGGAGCTACCCCTGGGTGTTGGTCAGTTTGTGAAGGGTTGTGCAAACAAACCATTCCAAGTTGCCGTGTGTTAACACCTGACCCTTTCATTGCAGGTGATGGTTACTTTGTTGAGAGCTTCTCCTCGACAAAGAACCTCCTATACCCTGTTATTTTAGGGTTGGCTGATGGCGCAGATTATACATTGCCACTAACCTTCTAGACTCTACCATGCATGCACAATTTCCTGGTGGAGTCATAATTACCATTCCTTGCTTAGATGAGAGCGCCATGGTGCTCCCTAGAAGGTGGGGCCCCTCTCCTAAGGTGGGCCTAGCCTCTATTCAACCTACTGACGCCCTGACCCCAACACTTACTCTGCCAGAATGCATCTGTGGATATGCTGATCTGTTTGATCCCACAAAGGCCCGCCCGATCCCTGAGCACACCAAGTTTGACTTTGAGTTTAAGTTGACCATGGATCTCGTCAAAATATCCTCTCCAATTTACCCCTTGTCCCTGAGGGAGGAGGCTGCCTTAGACGCTTTGGTAGATGTCATGCTCTCTAAGGGTCAAATCTTTACCTGTGTGCTCCCCCTCCTGTTTGTAGAGAAGTTTGATGGCTCACTTCCTCCCTACACTGTTTATACAATTTTAACAATGTTTCAGTGCCTAACTGTCATGGAAACAGCAGAAGAAGTTTAGACTGGCCTGCCAGTCACGATGCATAAGCACCCAAAAAGCAATCCAGAATGCCAGAGACATTGCAGACTGAACAATGTTATATAAGCTGGACATTGAGAAATGACGAATTGTTGGTGTAACACAACAGTGAGTATGATTATGACAACGAACCACAATGAGCCCACTCCCAACCCAGGGGTCTTGCTGCAGGGGGTGGGATCACAGAGATAGTTTCAATAAGCTTATCAGCACACGGGGTCATTTCAACCGGGGAGGCAAGGAGATGGATTATCTCTTGCAGTTGGTGGATATAAGGCCACAAGATCCCCATGTACTGTTGCCGGAAGTTCATGATAGTGGGGTTATAGAGCCAAAAATATCTGACTCGCTGAATCCAATCAACAATGGAGGGGAAAATAGTGACCATAAGTACTGGTAGAGCCCATCTGGTATACAGACCAACAGGCCACCATGGAAACGACATCAGGGATATGGTCAGAAGGAACAATACAATAAAGAAATTGATTGGTTTTTTCAGGAAAAATTTTTATTTGAAGGAAAAGGAAGAAAATCGACCAACAACCTTCTCAGTGCTATGCAACTGATTAGATAGTGGTCGATTGGGGTAGTGATAAGCCAGGATTGGGACCCTCAATTTCAACCTAACCAGCAAATTATTTGGGAATGGGCGGGTTTGTTCCCTGAGAACTGACATCAAAAAATTTGGCAGCGGGCCAAGTTGCTGTCAGTTTGACTTGAACGTCCAAACTGAGGCTCAGTTATATTTCTGATGGTTAGTGTGATGGTGTTTGTCCCAACAAGCAATGGGAATCCCCCAAGGCCACCCCACATAGGGGTGGGTCTATTTGGTTAGGAATGGGTTTGGGACGCCCAAACCACCCAAGCTTGGTTGATGGGCCATTCGTTCAGTCAGTGGCATCACATTGGCCACAACACCCAAATTGTCAACAGGGGACTTCAAACCCTTGTTGATGGCGTCCAATGCTATAGCCTGCCCATTGAGGATGATCCTCAATGACTTTGGTAGGGAGGTGATTTGTTCAATCAGCATATTAATCAAATTAAAACCGTCGGGCGTTCCAACTGATAACTCAGTCTAAATGCCTTTCTGGCCATTTGATATCTGAACATTGGCTAGATTGCCGCTCAAATTAGATCCAATTAATTTCAATTTGACAATTTTAGCGCAGATTTCGCTGATTCCCTGTAACAGTTCTGCCAAGGTGAGTGTGGGTACTGAGGGTGGAATCCAAAGCAGAAGAGCTGTTACCCAGCGCTCGTCTACTATGTGAGTGAGATTGCCGTGAGTAACAAGGGGTACCGCCATCCTCTTTGGTGCCTTCTTGCTCGGGAATGGAAAAATGGCTCAATCAACAGCCATGGAACATTCCCGGGGCTTACATTACCCTTTCCTTTTTCCAGAGAAAGGGCCCCACCACTGGGAAACCGCACAAGAGCCACATTCTTATGCACCTTGGGTAACATGATTGCCATAATTGTTGCGACTTTTTTTGGGGGGTGGGGAGCTTTTAGGGTGGGATATGTGGAACGCTTCAATCAGGTCCATGAAATTCGCGCAATTTGCGCGCCTTGACCTACTGTTTTCATAGGCCAGATACCTTTTTCAGGCCATGAGATATTGTATGAAACGTCAGGATTTCTAGGATGCCAGGATATCCTCTACCTTAGCCTCTTCCCCAATTTCAACAATGATCAGTTCCAGTTCCATGGGAATTGCACCCTTGAAGGGCGACATCTGGGAAACATGGAAAACGGGATTCTTCTTTCAATGTGCAGGGAGCTTCAGTTGGAATGCCCCATTCCCCAGTACCTCCTCCATCAAATGGGGGCCCGATTGTTTACTAGTAAATTTATGGGAAGGGGCCTTAATTCTTAAGTGATGGGTATTGAGCATGACGTAGGAGCCCACCATAAAATCGTGACCTGGAAGACACTTATGATCCACGAACCACTTTTAGTCATCTATGGATTTGGTGAGGTGTTCCCGCACTAAGGCTTGAGTTGATCTGATATGGGCAGCGTGGTCCGCGGCAGCTTGAACCTCAGGCTGCAAGCATGGGCTGACCAAAAATGAAGGATTGTAACCCAACGTTGCTTTGTAGGGGGAAAACCCTGTGGATGCGTGGGTCCCAGTTATTGTAAGCGAATTGGGTGAGAGGAAGGACATTGGCCCAAGTATCCTGCGCTGCTGCAGCATAGCAATGCAGGTACTGTTCAAGGACTTGATTGACCTGCTCAGTCTGTCCATCGAACTGGGGATGATATGCAGTGGAGCGACAGGGTGATATTTTCAGGATTGATAGGAGTTCACTCCAAAGCCGTGCAGTTAACTGTGAGCCACAGTCAATGATGATTTCCTGGGGAGACCAAACATCAAAAACACATGGCGTACAAAAAGGCAGGCATTTTCTTCCAACGTGATTGTGGAAGTACAAGGTATAAAAAGGGAAATTTTGTGAAGTAATCCACCACTACCATCACTGCTGTGAACCCATTATAACAGGGGAGTTCGACAATAAAGTCCACGGACACAGATGTCCATAGGCCCTCCGCCTGCTGTAAGGGGTGCAGGAGGCCGTTTTTACCAGAGCGTTCCAACTTATCCCTGGCGCAAGTAACACAATTGGCGATCCAAGCTGGAACCTCTTTAGTCAGACCCGCCCAATTGAAGATCCTCTTGATCAAATCAATGCATTTTTTGTTGCCAGGATGTCCAACTGTGGGGGGATCATGATGTGCACGGAATACCTCCGGTTGGAAGGAGGGGGAACCCAGATGTGAGACTGAAAGTAAATGAGTCCCTCCTCTAAGGAGTATAGGGAATGTTTGTGACTCGAGTGAGCCAACTTCTTGACCAACTTTACGCCCTCAGGGCAGGCCATTTGACTGACTAAAATCTGAGCCACTAGTGGGGCGTTGGGAGCCAAAGTGACAGATGAGATGATGGGGGGAACGATCGACAGAATTTGGGTGACAGGAAACATGATAACGAGGTCCACTTCCTCTGGGTCTGAGGAACAGTGGGCGGGGCTGCAGCTTAGAAAATTGGGAAGTACATTGAGCGCACCTTTTATGACTTTGTATTTAAAGTTAAAACTGCACAGGTCCTGATAGGTTCAGGCTTGCCAATGCGCCAATTTTTGGGGTTTGCTAAAATACAAGAGGGCCTGGTGATCTATGCGGACCATTAATTTATGTTGAGCACCCTGCAACAGATACCGCTAATGGGTTAATGCCCATGCAACAGCTGCCAATTCCTTGTCATAAATGGCCCAAGCCTGCTCTATGGCCATGAACTTCTGGAAAAAGTAAGTGATCGGGTGTTCTAAACCATTGTGCTCCTGAAGCAACACCGCTCCCACTGCTACCTATGAGGCATCACATGAAACAATATATGGCTTAGTGGGATCAGCATGCTACAAAATGGGTGTAGACATGAACACCTCTTTGATCGATTCAAATGCCTGCTGACATTCAGGCGTCCAGCAAAACGGTACATTTTTCCCTGTAAGGGGGTGGAGTGGTGCGGCCAGCTGGAAAAGTGCCGAGGAAAATGTTTTTAGGAAAATGATGGTTCTCAGGAAACTCCAAAGTTGTTTTTGCATAGTCGTGGTTGGCCATTCTTGGATCATGTCTAACTTGTTGGGAGGGATTGCTTAACCATCTTTGAGGATGAGGTTCCTGAGGAAGGTAACCTCCTCCTTATAAAACTCACACTTGGAAGGCTTGACAAAAAAGCCTGCATTATGCAAGGGGGCCACCAATGCTTCCAAGTCAGTAGCATGTTGTTTGGGAGTTGGGGAGTGAACCAATATATCATTGATGTATGCAACTGCAAAAGTAAACTGGAGGTCACCCAGTACATTTTTAATCATACATTGAAACATAGTGGGAGCATTTTTTCAGCCCAAAGGGCATTACACGAAATTGAAAAATGCCACGCTTCATCCAGATTGCTTTAACCATTTCTGCCCTTTCATTACTCAAATTTGGTTGAAGGCGTTCACCAGATCCAGTTTGGAGAACACACAGGATTTGACAATTTCCTGACTGATCATCTGCTCCAGAGGCAGGGGGTAGGGATCAGAAACTGTTATTTTATTTAAATGACCATAATCCATGCTAGGATGAAGAGAACCATCCATTTTTTGGGGAAGATGATGGGAGAGGCGATGGGTGAGGTCTCCTTGAACAACTACCCTTTTCTCAGCATATCATCCAACCATGTATTGAGTGCAAAATCTTCCTCCGCTGTATGGGGATATAACGGACAGTTGATGTTTATCAACTCCATGGTCGTTCAAAACCTGCAATTGAACCTAGTGTGTGGGGGCAGGCGATCCGCCTTTTTCAAGTTGAAGATTCTCCAATAGCGCATTAAGCTCTCAGGAAAATTGGCCGGAATGCCTGCAGAAGTGACTAGGGAAATAGAACTGGTTCCTTGTGTCTCCTTAAGGGTGTCAATCAAGGGAAATTCTCCCTCCAGATGATCATTAGTAAATGACAAAATTAGACTCCAAGTGAATCTTAACATGTTGTTGGCGCCACCACCCCACACCTAAGATCACCAGAAACACCAGGTTTGGCATGGCTGAAAATCGATCACAGAAGCTAAACTGGTGGATTAAAAAGGTACTGGTCAAGGGGTGGAAGGCGAGTCAGTAAGGGCATACGGCTACCAACCTGAAGGTTGCAGGTTCGATTCCCACTCTTTGCATATCGATTGGGGTGCCAGCCAAAGGAAGCTATTGGCAGTTAGTAGGTCTAATAATACGAAAACCTTACCCATGACGTAACCAGAAAAATTTGAGTCCCAATCTGGAGGTAGAAAAACTTTCTTTGACGGAGTTGACCCTGTTCAGGTTTCATGTCATTTCTTTCTTTCTTTTGGTAATGCCTGTCCCATGGTCAGCTTGCCTCAGTTAAATAAAAAGGTACTGGCCAGCGAATGACATATGAGGTCTGAGAAGCAGATGAGGCTACCATCACTGAGGGACCCACATCCATTTCCAGTTCTAATTGTTGAGCCAGCTCGACACTCATGAAGCTCCCTGCAGCTCCAGTATCTACCAGGGCCTTGAAGGAAACATGATGCGAGCTGACACTGATCTTCATGGGCAATAGAAAATAAGTGATGTTTTTTTATTGGAAGATTCGACCAACTATTTTGTGACTGAAGAAATAACTGGCATATTGGGGGTAAGGTTGGGGACTTTTGCTAGAATGAAAATTGGGAGTGCAAGGGTGAGGGAAATGACTTCCTCCATCTGGGCCATAACAGATTCATTTATAGGTGACTCTGTATTGGCCAACTTGGACACAGGGGTTACAACAGTATCAGCATTCATATCTACCACTAGTTTGGAGGTAGGCTCATCATCTGCATCTACTTTGGGTAACCTGATCATAAAATTCCCCTTTTGATAATGTGTAACATGGCGGGGGAAGGCATTAATGGTGGTCATAGTGCACATATTTGATCTACTGATCCTTGGACGGTGGACCAGACCTCGTGATGAGAAGAACCCAAATCCAAGCCTGATCTAAAGACTGCCTGAAGCATATTGATAGAGAGACATGACATAGGGGCCATTTCACAGAAGGAAGAGATCAAAGAAACCAGGCTAGGAGCCTTGACTATGGCATAGATCAGTATGAATAGGTGGTCCAATTGTGACACAGGGGGTTTCAGGGCAGCTGACATGACAGCCATCAGTGGGGTGGGGTCTCCTGCTTGTGAGGAAGAGCGCAAAAGGCCTCTAACCCAACGGCGGGCATCCCCATCCACAGCGTCTAACAACGCAAGCCCTTGTTGGGTATGAGATAACGTGGAAGCGTTGTTAAGCACAATAGCTGTACGCATTTGCACCTTGGTGAGCGCGTCAAGGACTTGATTGGTGATCTCCCAGGAAGGGACATTCGAGCTTCCTTCCAGGCTAGTGGATAGAGGAGAAGCTGCAATCCGCGCAGCTTGGGTGTATTGAAGAAGATTTTCCAAGGTAGAGCGGATACTTCTCCAAAAATTGGAAAGTGACCAAATAAACAACAAACAGAAAGCTACTGATTGAACATTCATTTAATAAAGAGTAACCAATGCAGCGCCCAGTTCAAAGAACAAGGAGGAAGTGGTAGAAATAATGTTTGGTCAATTATGTCATGGAAATGGCAGAAGAATTTTAGACTGGCCTGCCAGTCAGGATGTTTAAGCACCTAAAAAGCAAGCCAGAATGCCAGAGCCATTACCAACCAAATGACATTATATGGAGCTGGGCATTTGGAAATGACGAGTTGTTAATGTAACAAAACAGTGAGTATGATCCTGACAACGAACCACAATGAGCCCACCCTGACCCAGGGGTCTTGCTGCAGGGGGTGGGATCACAGAGATAGTTTCAATAAGCTTATCAGCACACGGGGTCATTTCAACTGGGGAGGCAAGGAGATGAATTATCTCTTGTAGTTGGTGGATATAAGTCCACAAGATCCCCTTGTACTGTTGCTGGAAGTTCATGATAGTGGGGTTATAGAGACAAAAATATCTGACTCGCTGAATCCATTCAACGATGGAGGGGGCCATAATGACCATAAGTACTGGTAGATCCCATCCGGTATATGGAATGACAGGCCACCAGGGAAACGTCATCAGGGATGCGGCCAGAAGGAACAATACAATAAAGAAATTGATTGGTTTTTTCAGGAAAAATTTTTATTTGAAGGAAAAGGAAGAAAATCGACCAACAACCTTCTCAGTGCTATGCAACTGATTAGATAGTGGTCGATTGGGGTAGTGATAAGCCAGGATTGGGACCCTCAATTTCAACCTAACCAGCAAATTATTTGGGAATGGGCGGGTTTGTTCCCTGAGAACTGACATCAAAAAATTTGGCAGCGGGCCAAGTTGCTGTCAGTTTGACTTGAACGTCCAAACTGAGGCTCAGTTATATTTCTGATGGTTAGTGTGATGGTGTTTGTCCCGACAAGCAATGGGAATCCCCCAAGGCCACCCCACATAGGGGTGGGTCTATTTGGTTAGGAATGGGTTTGGGACGCCCAACCCACCCAAGCTTGGTTGATGGTCCATTCGTTCAGTCAGTGGCATCACATTGGCCACAACACCCAAATTGTCAACAGGGGACTTCAAACCCTTGTTGATGGCGTCCAATGCTATAGCCTGCTTAAAGGATGATCCCTGACGACTTTGGTAGGGAGGTGATTTGTTTGATCATCATATTAATTGAATTAAAACCGTCAGGCGTTCTAACTGATAACTCAGTATTCATGACTTTCCGGCCATTTAAGATCCGGACATTGGCCAGATTGTCACTCTAATTGGATCCAATTGATTTCAATTTGACAATCTCGCGCAGATTTTTCTGATTCCCTGTAACAGTTCTGCAGAGGTGAGTGTGGGTACTGGGGATTGAATCTGAAGCAGAAGAGCTGTTACCCAGCGCTCATCTACTACATGAGCGAGATCGCCCTGAGTAACAAGGGGTACCGCCATCCTCTTTGGTGCCTTCTTGCTCAGGAATGGAAAAATGGCCCAATCAACAGCCAGGAGACGTTCCCCGGGACTTACACTGACCCCCATCCACCCCTTCTGGAGCAACGGATTGGCCACTATGTGGAGAAGGCTAGGGTGTTCAGCAAGCTTGACTGCCTCAACACTTTCAACCAGATCCGCATTAAAGAAGGCCAGGAGTGGTTGACCACTTTTCGCACTTGGAAAGGTATCTACCAGTTCAGGGTTATGCCATTTGGTTTTAAGAACGCTCCCGCCTGCTTTCAGAGGCTCATTGATGCTGTCTTGGGAGCTTTTATGAGTACTCTCACGATTGCATACATGGACGACATACTGTTATTTTCCCCAGATGCAGAATCTCATGCCCACCACCTTGTGTCTGTCATGGCGAGACTTTCACATGAAAACCTTACAATTAAGGCTAGCAAGTGTGAGTTCTTCCAACCCAAGGTCGTGTTCTTAGAAAACATTATCTTCTCTCATGGTCACATGATTACCCTAGATAAGGAAGCAGCTATCCGTGATTGGGTTAACCCCTCATCTCTCACGGAATTACGCAGCTTCCTTGGGACATGTAACTTCCTCAAAAAGTTCATCCCCCAGCTCTCAGAAGTTGCCGCCCCTCTCTGCACCGCTTCAGGGAAGAAGAGTTTTTATTTGGATTAATGAATGCAACGCTGCATTCCATGCCATCAAGTCCATACTATTGTCCAGCCTGGTGTTGGTACATGCAGACCCCAGTTGCCCCTTTATTGTCGCCATTGATGCTTCCAACTTTGTGGTGGGAGATGCTCTGCTACAAGAGGGGGAGGATAGAGTGGAACGGCCTGTTGCTTACTTTTCTAAGAAAATGACCCTGACGCAGCTCAACTATGCGATATATGATAAGGAACTCCTTGCAGTTGTTGAAGCAGTAAAACACTGGCGCCATCATTTGCATGGGTCTAAGTGGCCATTTACATTCCGTACTGACCACGAGGCATTGATGTACTACCGCGCCCCCAGAAGCTATCCCCTCACCACTCCCATTGGTTAGAAATCCTGTCAGTGTTTGACTTCAAATATGACTTCATTAAGGGAACCCAGACCATGTTACCTGATGCTCTATCCTTGAACCCTGCTCTATCACCTGACCCAGCACTAGTTGACGCCCATAATACCTAGGTGTTAATTAAGCCGGAACAGGTGAAGGAGAGCCCACTGTCCATTTCCCCACTCTGCTTATGATGAAACTTTGGAAGGTGACACTGACACCCCTTCCCGTGTTAGGTTGTCCCAACCTCTGTCAGCTGACTAAGGTAAGATTAAGCAGGCCTGCCATAGAAATGGCGAATCCCTGGACAAAGGCTACCAGTTAAGGATGGGGTCATCCTCCATCAGGGCAAGTGGTGGGTACCTCCTGGACCCAGTCATGGTCCCATGACATCATAGTAGGGACTGACCCCAAGGACAAGACTGGGCGCCAGGAGGCCCAGAAAGTGAAATTACAGGGCCTCCCAGACCTGAAGCATACCCTAGACCAACGCTGGGTATGGGCAAAATATTCCCAGGTTGGTACTAGTGGGGTGCCAAGTGCTTAGCCCCTGACGTCAGTCCAGGCGTTAAAACGGATGGTCTACTGAATTAATGCAGATGGTTCAATTTGGTTTGTCGAGAAACAGGGTTTTGAAGCCCATTTCATTTATGGAATGACATGTTTGAATCAAATCCAACTTCAATCAATCACCTGAGTGAAGTTGGTTTTGGCCTATTCAACTTATTCGGATGACAGTGTTGCCCTATTGGTGAGTTGGTGCTTAGGCCCACTGCAGCATAACCCTTATTCCCCCATTCAAGTTTATATATGTTTTCCCCTGACCAAAATCCCTGTTGTTTTACTTCCCAAATAAAATTACCCCATTTTTACCGTTTTATATGTTATTCCAAACGATATTGTGAGTAGACCCCTTCAAGGAGGTCTTGCGCTCTGTCAAACTTGCCATTTTGAACACAATGAGATTATTACTTCATGCACCGTTGGTTTGTCCAGGTCCCCTCCAACCTGGGTCATTTACCCCTTCTCTCAGTGTGCACCACATCGTTTTTGGCTGGTTAATTATAGCATTTCTTTTCTTAAGTTATTATTGCTCCAGCACCCTCTGCTGGGCAATAATGATTTTTATTATAATGGCTAGTTCCCTGGCGTTGGGCCTGTGCACCGAGCACTGTCATGCTGGGAACAGGAGAGATATAGACACTTTCCTTACATTAGTAGACCAACCTTTTTTTCCTATGTGCACAAACTTTTTCTGAGTGGAACTTTTCCAAAGTGGAAACAATGAGTGCCAGCTGTGTGTTTTGGCTGTCATTAGCCGCACCGCTGTTTCCTCTATTCCCAAAGGTTGAAGCAACTCGGCGTTGTTATGGTTGCCTCCAACTTGAAAGTATCCACCCTTCATGCTTGTACCTGGTGGATATGGACGCTTCGATGTTTGAAAGTCATGATTCCCTGACTTTCCGCCAAAATAATCAATTTCCATTCCAATAAACGAGTTTTCCTTCGCCAGCGCGTTCAAATGATGCCAGCAGAATTGGCGCAGATGGGCCTGGGGGTGTTGGCCTTGGGTAACGTCAGGCATTCCGTTGCAATTAAGGGAATAGGGTTGTTCACATCTGAAAACGTGTTTTATGACGATAATCCTATCTAAACCTCTGAGCCGTTTTTTAGCTTTTATGGCTTGGATGAGACCTCTATTCCAGTGTATCAAACAAACCCTGAGAGCCCTCGTTTGACCCCTACCACGATTTGGGGCACTCAGGAAGCAGAGAAGGAACTTCGTCTAAGATATGATAAAGTATATGCACCTGCAGAAGGCATGGTGGGGTATGTGGCCTCAGTATTAGGAGTGGCCAACTATCCCTCCCCCTTTTTGATTCCAAAACAGATTCTGATGGCTTGCTTGATCCAGAGGAAGAAATTTTTGGTGAGGTGTTATCTTTGTCCACCATAAATAAAGACCATTCCAGGTATTTTCTACTGACTGCTGCCCTCTCCTCCCCTGTAGGTAAGCTCACCTCTACTATTTTGGTGGATACTGATACCTCTGGGAACTTTATGAATCAGTACCTAGCCGACTACCTTGGACTGAGTTACTTGCCAGGTGATATGGTTAGGGGAGGGGCGTCCCAAGTTATTCCCACTCTGAAGATCATTGGGACAGTGAACTATCAGGTTGGCAAGTACCACTTGTCTGATCACTTCAGTGCGGTCAAAAACATCCTGTTCCCTATCATATTGGGTGTGGAGTGGAGGCTGAAGTTTGACGTTAGAACCAACCTGAAGGAGAATACTCTGTCCCTCACCATGAAGAATGTTCGCACATTTGTTGTGCCTTTGTTTGAAGAGAACGCCCAGGGCAAATTGCCCACTGGCCCACCATCTCCCTTATCGCCTTGCCTCATTGCAGAAGCCCTACAGTGGAAGTTCCTATACCTTCTTGCTTGGAGGGTTTGGAATCCTCTTTTGATGCAGCATCTGCCAAAGCACTCCCTGAGCACTCTGAGTTTGATTGTGACTTCAAGCTCACGGTGGATCTGGTGTGTATATCTTCCCCTATTTACCCATTGACTGTCCGGGATGAAGAGGCGTTGGATGTGTGGGTGAAGGAACAGTTAGCCAAAGATGCAATTTTTCAGCGTACCTCCCCTGTATGCTCCCCCTTCTCTTTGTGGAGAAGTCTGATGGTACTTTAAGCCTGTTTGTGGACTAAGTGAACCTTAACAACGTCATTGTACCAGACTTACATCACATCCCTTTGGATGTACATGTTGCGCGCTATGTGGAGAAGGCGAAGGTCTTCTCCAAGCTGGATTGCCTCAATGCGTTTATTCAGATCCGGATAAAGAAGGGCCAGGAGTGGTTAACCGCCTTCTGCACCAGAAAAGGAATATTCCAGTTTTGGGTCATGCCCTTTGGGCTTAAGAATGCTCCTGCTATCTTTCAACGCCGCATTGATGCAGCGTTGGGGGACCTGTTAGGGTTATGCGCAGTTGCTTACATGGATGATATCCTGGTGTTTTCCCCTTGATCAGGAGTCCCATGCAGTCCACCTTTGGCAAGTGATGAGCGGTTAAAGGCAGCCAGCCTTACGTTGAAAATAACAAAGTGTGAGTTCTTCAAGTCCCAGGTCACGTTTCTGGGCAACGTCATGTTTGACCAAGGGCGCATGATAACTCCAGACAAGGAGAAGGTGATTCGTGAGTGACCTACCCCCACCTCAGTCAAGGAATTAAGGAGCTTTTTGGGGATGTGTACGTTCCTCAAGAAGTTCACTCCCAATCTGTCTGAGGTGGCGGCTCCCTTATACAATGCTAGCGGTGCCAAGGTGCTTCAGTGGTCCCCCATTTTGGAGGATGCTTTCCAAGCAGTGAAGTGCACCCTGTTGTCCACGTCTGTTCTTTGCCATTTTGACCCTTCAAATGAGTTCATTGTGTCTACTGATGCCTCCAACTTCGCCATAGCAGCTGCCTTGTTACAAGTAGGCGAAGATGGGATAGAGCATCCGGTGGGATATTTTTCTAGGAAAATGTCTTTGCCAGAGTTGAATTACGCCGTTTATGATAAGGAGTTATTGGCAGTGGTGGAGGCGCTGACTTATTGGCGTCACCACTTGCATGGCTCATCCCAACCTTTCCAGGTATGTACAGACCACCGTGCCTTGCTGTACTACCGCGCTCCTCATGTCCTAACCCCACGGCAGACCTTTTGGCATGAGACCCTTGCCCAATTCGCATTTGCATATGAGTTCACCAAGGGCAAGGATAATGGTTTGGCGGATGCTTTGAGCCGCAACCCTGCTTTAGCACCTGATCCCAAGGAGGTAGAAGTTCACAACACACAAGTGATGATTCCTCCAAGTAAACTTCTTCCTCAATGACCCTCTCCCCTGGCCAACGGGCCAGCGCTTGCACCTCTGGAAAACGCGGAGGAATATAGTATGTTCAGGAAGGTAGTCCTTTCTCAGCCGCTAGCAGATGAATATACTATGTTACTTGCTAAGTGCGAGTTGAATCAAGAGGATCTCTCCAGGGGCTATCACATGAAGGATGAGATGGTGTGGTTTCAGGGGCGCCTATGGGTTCCTGCTGGACCACTTCGCCTGGAAATCATCCAGGACCATCATGATGGACTTACCATTGGTCATCCTGGTAAAGCAAAGACTTTAGAGTTAATACGGCACACATACAATTGGAAGGGCTTGCCTGCTCAGGTGGGGCGGTATTGTAAGGAATGTTTAGTCTGCAACCAAATGAAGCCAAATTGTCAACCTTTAGCGGGGTTGTTGGTACTAGTCCAGAAAGCTGAAGGGCCCTGGACTTCCATATCGGTGGATTTTATTGTAGAACTACCTGTCTCAGATGGTTACAATGCCATCATGTTGGTGGTGGATCAGTTTACAAAGTTCGCCCACTTCATTCCTTAAATAACAACAATAACTGCAGCTGAGATGGCCAGGGTTTTCGTCATGCATGTTTTTGCGCTCCATGGAATTCCCCAAGAGATTATCAGTGACCAGGGGCCCCAGTTTACCTCCATCTTTTGGGAAGAGTTGTGTAATACTCTTCAGATTTGCCCTTGCTGTTCGACTGCCTATCACCCACAATCAGATGGGCAGACTGAACAAGTGAACCAGTGCTTGGAGAAGTTTCTGCGGTGTTACACCGCCGCGATCATTCAAATTGGACTTCCCACCTTCCCATGGCCCAGTTTAGCTACAAAATACCTTGCACTCCTTGATCAGTTGTTCCCCATTTTTCGCCAGCCATGGCTTTAACCCCACCTTTATCATGGAGCCCAGCTGTGGATCTAATGTTGAAGCGGTGGTGGACTTTTCCAAGACAATTAAGAAGGTCCACCAGGGAGTTTCGCAAGCTTGGAGACGGCTATGCAGGTGTATAAGGAGAACGCTGATGGGAAGCGCCAATTGGGTCATGCGTACAAGGAAGGGGATCTCGTGATGATTGATGCTTGTAACATCCCTATCAAGCATCCATGTAAGAAGCTAGGATCAAAGAGGATTGGCCCCTATCGCGTTGTTAGAAAGGTGGGCCATGCCTCATACCAGCTAGATCTCATCCCACATTCCAGATCTTCTCTGTGTTTCATGAGAGCAAACTGACGTTCTTTGAAGGCCCCACCAGAGACTTCTAAGGCCTATCTCATGGATAGGATGCCAGAGTGGGAAGTGGAAGAAATAATAAGCATCCTGCTGTGTTAAAAGAAGATTTAAGTACCTGGTATCTTGGAAGGGTTTTAATGCTGCAGAGAACAGTTGGGTTCCAGCGTGCGACTGTGTGCATGCCCAAGATCTAATTAGAAACATTCCACGTGCGTTTCCCCCAGTCTGCTGGATCTCAACCCAAACCAACCGTTGCCACCATGAAGTTGGCCCCTGCCCACAAGAACTTTTCCCTTGCGCAAGCCCCTGGAGGGGAGTTGAGCCCCATCTGGAGGAGAGGGTAATGTCATGGTCCCATGACATCATAGTAGGGACTGACCCTAAGGACAAGGCTGGGCGCCAGGAGGCCCAGAAGGTGAAATTACAGGGCCTCCCAGACCTGAAGCATACCCTAGACCAACGCTGGGTATGGGAAAAATATGCCCAGGTTGGTACTAGTGGGGTGCCAAGTGCCCAGCCCGTGATGTTGAGCCAGGCGTTAAAATGGACAGTCTACCAAATTAACGCGGACGGTTTGATTCAATTTGTTGAGGAATGGGGTTTTGAAACCCATTCCATCTACAAAATGATGCATTTGGGTCGAATCCAACTTCAATCAATCACTTGAGTGAAGTCAGTTTCAGCCTATTCAACTAATTTGGATAGCAGTGTTGCCCTATTGGTGGGTTGGTGCTTGGGCCCACCGCGGCATAACCCTTATTCCCCCATTCAAGTTTAAATATGTTTCCCCCGACCAACATCCATGTTGGTCGACTTCCCAAATAAAATTACCCCATTTTTACCATTTATTGTATGTTATTCTGAACGATCCTGTGCGTGGACCCCTTTGAGGAGGTCTCGCGCTCTGTCAAACTTGCCATTTTGAACACAATGAGATTATCACCTCGTGCACCATTGGTTTGTCCAGGTCCCCTCCAACCTGGGCCATTTACCCCTTCTCTCAGTGTGCACCGCAACATTTTTGGCTGGTTAATTATAGCATTTCTTTGCTTAAATTATTATTGCTCCAGCACCCTCTTCTGGGAAATGATAATTTTCATTCTAATGGCTAGTTCCCTGGCGTTGGGCCTGTGCACCAAGCACTGCCACGCTGGTAACAGGAGAGTTATAGACACTCTCCTTACAGACCCCTGCGTGAGGAAGTGATCCATGAAGCTCATGACCCTCCAACTGCTGGCCACCCTGGCAAGGACAAGACGCTTGAGTTAGTCCGCTGCGCCTACAGTTGGAAATGTATTGCCTCTGATGTGGAAAAATTCACAAAGTCCTGCTTGATGTGCAACCGGTCAATGCCAAGCCACCTGAAGAGTGCTGGATTGCTTGTTTCCTTCCAAGCTGCTGAGGGCCCTTGGACATCAGTGTCTGTTGATTTTATTGTGGAACCTCCCTTCTCCCAGGGTTATGATGCAGTAATGGTTGTGGTGGACCGTTTCACAAAGATGGCCCACTTCATTCCATGCAACACCACAATTACTTCAGTTGAGACAGCCCGCCTCTTTGTAGATCACACCTTTTGCTTACATGGTTTCCTCAAGAAAATTATCAGTGATTGGGGCCCACAATTCACCGCTCAGTTCTGGGAAGCCCTGCTTTCCATCCTCAGCATCCGCCCCTGCCGCTCCACAGCCTTCCACCCCCAGTCAGATGGACAGACGGAGAGGGTGAACCAAGGTTTGGAGCAATTCTTGCATAGTTATTCCAATGCTGAACAAGACAATTGGTACTCTCACCTCTCACTGGCGCAATTTGCTTATAATAACCTTACCATGCCTCTACAGGCACTTCCCCTTCCTTGCAAACTATGGTTACAACCCCAGTTTTAACCTAAGTCTGCATATTGAGTCCACCGTTGTCACTGCCAATGAGCGCGCTAAAGAGCTCAGGGACATACATCAGGCAGTGAAGGACCATCTCGTTTATGCTGTGAGGATCTGCAAAGCATATGCTGACCAAAAGCGCTGTGAAGGATCTGAGTATAAGCCTGTTGACTTGGTCATGGTCAACGCCAAGAATCTCCACCTGAAGCAACCCTGCCGCAAGTTAGGTCCCAAACGTGTTGGACCCTTCAAGATCCTCAAGAAAGTTGGCCCATCAGCTTACCAGGTTGACTTACCCCCTCAATCAAAGTGTTCAGCACCTTACATGAAAGCCTCTTGACCCCCTTCAATGGTCCCATGCCATCTCACCCAGATCCCATGATAGTGGATGGTGAACCCCAATATGATATTGATGCCATTCTTGCTTCTCATCTATCCCGGCGCCACCTGCAATACTTGGTGTCCTGGAAAGGATATGATGAGACAGAGAACAGCTGGGTATCTTATTGGGACATGACCAATGCTCAGGACCTAATTCATGACTTCCACTCTAGATTCCCAGATGCCGCAGGACCTGCCACCCAAGCCTCTTTAGCTGCCATGAAGTTACCCACTCCCCACAAGAACTTTGCCTTGGCCAATGTCCCCTCAGGTGGTGTAGAACCCCATCCAAGAGTGGAGGGTGATGTCACAGCTAGTGACATATTTCCTGGAATTAATCGCTCTTCTAAAGCCAAGTCCAACAAGCCCTTGGGGCAGAGACCAGAACCCCTAAGGGTCACCAATGACCTATCTAAGGTCATTGACAAAAAATGGGTTTTGGCTTTGCCAGCCAGGGCTGAGGAAAATGGCTTAATTGAGGCAAAAGCCCAGGCAGGGATTGAACTCAAGACCCAGAAAATTACAAGATATGAGGTTACAAAATCTGGCCAAATTTGAAATTTTTGATTTTGTTGAAAAATGACCAATTTGTAGCTCATATCAGATTCCAATAACCACTGAAATCTTCATGAAGCAAACCCCTATAAATTAAGTCCCAAGATGAGAAAAGCTTTGCTTTTCTCAGATACACAGATCATATTAATAAAGTTTAGGATTTTGGGCACATTTCCTGCATTTTGGCTTTTTTAAAAAAATACATCTCTACAAAGTTCTGCAATGGCTGGAGTCCGTTTTCCGCTCTGGTTTTCCCCTACTGTTGTACCTGAGTCTTCCGCCTACTCCACCACCTATTCTGCTAGCTCCACCTCCTCTTACTTTGCTGCCTTTTGCCCTACAATTTTCACCACACTTCCCCACTCCCAAGGCCTCATGTCCCTGATGGATGTGGCCAGTTTGGTGTGTGTTTTGCTCCACAGATTTATTTGGAAACATAATAATGAACGTTTAGGACGTCTCTTCATTTTGTTGGGTCACTTGGCCTTGTTGGCACACCTTTGGCCTGTGTCTCTTCCTCCAGAAACCTCCTGCACTCCAGTTTCCCTGACAATTATACCCAGTGAGCTAGCAATGAGTTGCACATCAGTTGACAGAGCATTCAGGGCTAGGGAAGATATGGGTATGGGTATGCCTTTTTTAAATTAGATAGGTTTGGCATAGCTAAGTCTGTTAGGGTGAGCTCACCTTCACTGGTGGTAGAGGTGAAGGTTGGAGGTATGATTTCAAGTCTGAAGGTGATTCAAATGGCTTGATATTATTCAAGATTGATATACCCTTATTAAGAGAACTCAAACTAAGGGGGAATCCTTTTGGCAAGGCATGGCACTGCACCCAACCTGTTGACAATGGCCTCTGGTTACCACCTCCTCCTGACACATCCCTTTTATCTTCTCTACCAATTCCATAGTGGTAATAAGAGGAGGAAAGGATAATTTTCAAGGGGTAATCTATCACCCATCTCTCATTAACAACATGGGCTAGATCATCCTGGTTGGTGAGGGGGTGAGCAGCCTTTTTGGCCCCTTCTTAGTTATGAAGGGATATTCCACCCTGTTGAGATATAGGGGGTGTCCCCCAGGACTTACACATTCACAGGTTCCCTAGCAGGATCACCATTTTTTGTGGAACTAGTAGATTCTTTTAGATCCCAAAAGGATTTCTGGTAGCATAGTGCAAATATCAAGATTCTTTGGATTATTGATCCAGCAGTTGTCTTCAGTCATCCTGGGTGGTTTATGATAGGAAACACTGGGAAAAGAATTTAAAACTAGAATAAAATAAATTTCAGCAGAAATAATTTTTATAGTAAAAATTTTTATATGAAACTTATGATGGGGTTTTATACTCATTTCTGGGGGTTTCAGAGCCTCAAATGTTCTAGGAGAATTGGTGGAACTCGGGATAAAAAATGAATATTCATCAAATGATGTAAATAATGATTCGCGAATATTGGCGAATTATTAGCCCTTACGACACCATACAACACTATGGTAGCGCTAAACTTGGATATTTATTAGTTTCACTCTAACTTGGCTGTGATGGCAATTTGCCAATATCGTAACAGATTAAGTTTGTGGTGGGCTGACGGGATTATTATACCGTACCAGAACCAAAACAATCAAATTGATTTTCTCATCTATTTTGTTTACATATGGTAATTTTTTATAAAGTTATTACCTGTTTTGGTAAAATTTTATATTTAAAAATAATGTTCTACAGCTACTAAGCGTTATTTTTTAATCTTTTATTAAAACTTGGTTTCTTTTACCTGATTCAATATCATGTCGATTATCAGAACAGTAGGCAGGTTGGCCTTTTACCACGTTACATTTTTAGTCCTTCGAAGTTATTCTGATATTGTCCATTGTTTGCTTGTTAAAATTTTTTGGCTATCAAAGACGCTAGCTAAAATGATACTTTGCTATCTAAACGAATCTGTCAATTTAAAAATTGCATTTAAGCTCAAATGAGAAATCTGATACTTTTCCTTGTTTGAATCGACTAGTAAACATGAAACATCTTTTCTAGTGCGCTGATGACTTTAATAAGCTTTCATCTCAGAAATGTAACACCATTTTAAAAAAATTGAAAGTTTGTTGATTTTTTAATGCAAATAAATTATCGCCAACTTTATTTTGAAGCTAAAGATCTTAAGTTCTCGCTCAGCTTATTTTATGAAGCTTGATTATGAAAACGTTTAGTAGGGTACATACCAAAAATCAAGGAAATTCATCTTTTTCTATTCTGTATGCAATATTATTTCGACTCTTTTGCAGATTGAAGTTTTCTATTTCTCAAATGTTTTATGGCTTTTAGTTTATAGTTTTACGGTGAGTATTCCAAGATATGTTTTTTATATTGTGTTTATGTGTTTTTGCAGATTTTTTTATTTCGAGTAATTTATCAACCTCGAAGTCATTTAATTTGTGCTGTCGTTGTCCAAGCGCTTAAACCATGCTGATTAAAGTATCGCCTTTATATTATCAAGTAAAGTGCAAGTCTAACTTTCTAAAATGTAGGCGAACGTTGCGTCTAAAAAAATTCACGCTCAAAATCAAAAAACCGTTGCCTTACTTAAAAGGGGTTTCGTGGTAGTCAACGGGTACTTTTTCTAGTGCGGGTCGTAAAACAGTTCAGCTCCTTAGGAGTTTGGTCCTTTTTGGGCTACCTTTGGTTGCTTGGCTCAAGCTGGTTCATCTTTTTTCAACTCCTTGCACTTGCGCGACCTAAAGTGAAGGATGGCAAGGTCGTTGGGGTAGGGGATGACCTTAGCGCCAAGGGGCTCACCTCGTAAACGATTAACTTCCTAAAAGCTAAACCTTTTAGATACATGTTTGATATCTTATATGTTTCATGGTTTGTACAAGTTGGAACCACTCTTTCCAATAAGTTTTGGTTGATTTATCTATTGGTAAGCCAGATCTAAACTCCTTGATTACTCTTTGTCAGGTCCCCGGGTATGCTACCTATCTGATATTCAACACCTTTATATCGCCCATGATCCGCTCAAGATCGCAGCTCGCAGATTCTCTTGCCGACGATGCGAATAATAATCCTAAATACCAGAGAACATCTAAAGCTAAAAGCTAACGTGCTTGCTTTATAAAATTCAGTGTGCTCACTAAACAATGTGGTAACCGGTTACTCTATTTATACTCATTTTAATCCATAGTCATAGTTTTTAGATAAATGCCTCTTGTGTGAACACGACCATTACCTATAATTTATCTTTTTATGGCTAATATAAAATGATAGATCAATAAAAGTTTGGTTGCAAAACAAACATAAAACTCAGGCTGATTTGTTATAAATTGTGACTCCAGATGTAGACTATATCATACGTTTCACGTTTCCATTTTCCTATTGCTACTCTGTTTTTAGGGTAAAAGTTTTTTTTGAAATAGATGGTCCAAAATTGCGAAGGATAGGATTAAATGCGTACATATATTCTAGTAGAACGTTTAGTTTTAACCTGATGTTTATTTGTGGTATTTCCAAAAGCTTCTAATACTAATTTCTAGTATCCATGCTTAGTTAAAACGTATGCGATTTACTTGTTGTTTCTGATCTTAATGAGTTGTTTTTATGATTCTAAGATATGCGTTTAATCATTCTTTTTTGGTGATTTTAACATATGTTTTGTCTGTGCTACAAATCTAATAAAATAATTTACAAATAAATCTACTTTTGCCATGTCAGGTTGCTTTTAGATCACCAAAAAATCCTAAAACCTTATTATGTAAACGTAAGTAAAATCAAGTAATGAGCTTTTTATACTCTATAAGTCACTCAAGTCTAGCTCTGTGTTAATTATAAATCAAAGTTTTATTTTAATGGTGTACAGTTTCTTTTATAGTTTATAAAATCTCAATTTAAAAGGGAGGATACATTGAAGAGTGTTAGATTTAATTTATATCTCAATATATGGTAAGGTATCTCATTTAAGACTATATGTATATTCTGGCAGTGTTACAAATTACCTATTTAAACAAATGATTCATAATGTTATAAGCAGAAGTATAAACCTGTAACATAATTTCTTAACATCTACTTAATCCATAAACAGGAAATTTCACCTTTAAGTGTAATTTGTTTTTGCCCATTCATATTGAGTTAGAAAAACCTCGTTTTATAAATGTGAAAAGTGTGATGAATATCTATGCATATACCCTTGTTTTTATTATCAACATGTACCCAATGCGTCATTTGATAATCAAGAAGACTTCGATAGTAGTTCTGATCAAGATAATTAAATTATTCTAACCAAAACTCTTTATTCACATTAAAACGCAAATATATAACGGATTAAAATATGTGCTATTTGCTCAATTTCAAATTGTAAATCAATTTCTTTTTTTCAAAAACCAAATTTTTGTTTTGTTCTTCTCCGCAATAATGATTTTAAAATTTTATATTTTTGAACTGTTTAAATTTTTATTTTTGTGCCCCTATAAGTTGCACAAACATTTTTCTTTAAATCTGTTTAAGGGTTAAAACATTCACTGACGTACTGACTGACATCTAAAACCTTCGAGTCCGATAGGTTCAATTTATTTTGGTAAGTGGATGAGAATTGGCAAATAATATCGAATGAAACTATCGAGTATGATAGGTTCAATCTATTTGGGTGGGTGGGTGAGAATCGGCAAATATTATCGAATAAATCACCAAATTGCTCATCCGAAACTAAACAAAAATCAGTATCAGAGGTTTAAGTAGATTAAAGTTAGGCTAAGCAGCTCACCAGCCACGAGGGCATTAGCGGAGCTGTTAGTCCGAGTGGCTCAAGAGTAGCGCTGGCACAGCCTATAGGCTGTCAGTGTGAGCTTTTCATCTGATAAACTTTAAACACCGTAGTGAAGCACGAGTATCTGGATGTTAGGTTTATATAATTTAAAAATCTGCTTAATTTGGTCCCCCTAATTAATTAATACTTTTGGTGAGTTAAGTAGAAGTTAAAGGGTGGTTAGACTGGCAGGGTAATTACTGCTCCCACCCCAGTGCAGGTTTTGTTCAATACAAGTTAAAAACCTGTAGTGGCTAGAAAATTCTCGGTGTAGTATATTTGTCCTAAGGTTGACCCACCTCAAATGCTTTTTTAAATAGAAGTTGATTTAGTAGTTTGAAAGGCAGTCACGAACACAATGATTTTAAATATAGAGAAGTTTCAGGTAGCAGTTTGGTGTTATTTGATTCAATAGGTTTATTTTGTTTGGCCGAGTGGTTGATGGCTTTTGTTTGAATCGATAGGATACAGTTTAGTTTTGAGGGGTAATTAGTTAATGATTGATTTGATAAGTTCAGTTAGGTTTAGCTGAGTGGTTGGTGATTTAGGTTGATTCGATTGAGCAATTAGATTTGGCTGAGTAGTTACTGTTTATCTATAATATAAAATCTAAATTATAAAAATTTGAATATCTAAATTCTATAGACACTGTAGTGAAGCATGGGTAATGAATGCTAGTTATCTATAAAAATGAAAACCCCTACATGTGATTAAAGATTATTTAAATGCTCAAAAATTTTAAGACAATAAGATTGTTGCTGAAATCTTTTGAAATAGATCCTAATATCTTTCTCATCAAATAATAATATGCTACATTAACTTAACCCTTTCAATGATTCGATGCATATATGCGTCCAAAAAATGGGGGGTGATGTAAATTTAAAAAAGCATGTATGTGTCCAATTAAAATAAGATTTATATAGATTTATTTTAAAATTTATTGAATATTGTGTTACATCAAGGACCAAAATGAGCTTAAAAAGAGTGAACATCGGCTAAGAAATTTGTGCCAAATTTATGACCAAAAAACGGATATTTTTTTGAAAATCAGTGGAAGTGTTAATAGTTGAATTTCCTATGTATTGCTTGGCTTAGATATTGCAATTAACTTTCTACATAAAATAAAACTTTGACAGCCATTTTACTATAGTCTAGATAAAAGTATCTAAGATTAGTATATTTAGTGCCTTTGATACCTAAAAGTGATCTAAAGGATAGGTAAGTCCTTAACCTGAGTCTTCAAAAGTAATATTTAATTAGTTACTTTCAATTGGCTTTATATATTGTATTGATGTGCCAAATGATCCAGCCTGACTTAAAGTTCCAATTCTAAATGCACTTTTAAGTCTGGGGGATTATTGAATTTTTTACCTACTTTGGATAGCTGGTTCTTTTTCTACAGTAAGGTGGAGCTTTGAATGTCTATTGTATGGAGCCAATAGACCAGATGGTGACTATAGTTAAGATATAACTCCTTGGTAATAACACTTGAAGCTGAATCCTTCTGTCATTACTTGGATAATGGCACACTGCCCTAGTCCTTCTGATCCCAAGTAAATTCTTGACTTAATACAATATAAAATATTAACTACAAAAAGCTTATATATTAGACTATGAACTTGGGTAATAGTTGATAATAGTTTATTAGTATCAACTTGGAGATAATTTATAGGGGTTGATGGATACCACATCTTACCCATGACACCTCATTTTCAAAGGCACTTGGCCAGAGAAAGTTTTAAGTTCAGTTGAGGGTCTACAATCAATTTGACTCAGGATATCTCAAATGCCTCAGAGTCAGTTATAAACTTGGAAATATTCTCAAGGCAGCATTTTTAATGCATCTGTAAATAGATGAACTGATACTCTTCTCAAGTAATTGGCAGCATATACCAAGGTGATTCATACCACTAATTAGTAATTAATTTGATCAAAAACTTGATCAACATTAAAAAACTAATTTTGACATAGACCAAAAAGCTCACATGCCCGAGTCATCAAGTTGACTATTATTTTAAGTCCGACCTAACCAACAGAGCCCTCAAGCCCATGTTATCATAGTTAAATATTATTAAGTGGACTTTCATAGGCTGCAGATCCCAAGCTTTATATAAGCTTAGGATATTCCTGATCCATAATTACTGATATCCTATATGATCCATAATAAATTAAGCATTTTAATATTATTATGTCCCTATTGAATATCCAATAATTAGATCCAGTCAACAACTCAACACCTCCCCACCTTGACTGAATATAAGTGGTGGTTACCCTTTTTCTGGGTCACAATGTTTATTTTTTGTACTCATCAAAATATGAATGATATATCTGAGTTTGATCCCGGTAATGGACTTTGGGTAGGGACGATTTTGACTGTGTTGGTTTTGCATGCCAATGCCCCAAACTGAGATAGCAAATAGCAAAGGTGGTCCATGAAGTTCCTGGCCTATCATACACTGCGCATGGAGGTTTTCCGGGTTTTATCCTCCTTTCCCATTTTCTTCACTTCCCTTTTTGGTGCGGTATCATTCCCAGGTCAGCCCACCTCGAATAAAATATATAAATTTATAAAATATGAATGATAAAAACTTTTCTCTCTTGTTGCAAACACTTTTGCAACAAATTCAATTCAAGTCTAGGTAAAATTTGATAATCTCTTTTAGGAGATTAGTTGGCGCCAAATGTCAGCAAGCAGTTGGTTGAGTAAAGTTAAGGGCACAGGTGTTAACCCCATGTCAACCAAATTTTGCAAAAACCCTGGTGAATCCAGTGATATAGATAAAATTAGTAATAAAAAACTGACAGTTACCATTTCCCCAGAAATTTTGGCTTGGCAAGCACGCTGCAACCAGTTCATTAATATGGTGCACTCCCAACCACTATTGTCAGTGGAACATGGGGTGCATGTTTTCATGGATATTCAGCAAATGGCGCTTTAAGAGATATTTTGTGGAGATGTACATACACATTTTCCAAATGCAGTGTATGCCATACCCTACTCCATGCCACGCAGTTGGTTGGATCTTGGCTTCAAAACAAAGGAAGCAGTGGACAAAGCTGCAAAGGTGCATGTAGTAGTAGACCTCCCGGATGGTCAATGGGTAGTTAAAACAAAGCACACCTGATGGACTAAATCAAACCAAATTTTTGTGATTTTGACTTCCTACCCAAAATGGTCAAGTGCACTGTGCTCAAGCACCACCTGAAGGCTAGGCTCGCCATATACAGTAAAATACAATCCTTCAAAATGAAGCGCTTTACACTAATGCCAAATATATGCACAGGTAAAGTGATTGCTGTTCTCACCCCATCTGTGGTGATAGCGGAGGATTAACCCAAATCTCACTCACCGCTTTTGTCAAAATCAATGGGCAGAACACCCATCCATTCTGGGTCACCGTGGATAGCGCGCCTCCCATATGCACGTTCTGTCACACTTTTGGCCACAAGGACCACACCTGCCCTGTCAAGGAGGACATTACTCATCAAGAAATTCTCTCAGAAACAATGGGCGGTGCAGAAGCCCATTATGAACTGGCACTAGACACCTATGAAGCCTCCCCATGGGGAGCGCAAGGCTGTTACATTCTAGTAAAACTGGTGTCCCCACAATAGCCTAAGAAGGCCAAAAAGGCCCGCAAGGCGGCAGCCAAGACTGCATCCACCATCCCACCAGCCCAACTCCAGGAGGATGTTGAGACTTTTGCAGTAGAAGCAGCTTGTAAATCTTTCAACCAATCAGATTGGGATGCCCAAACCTATTGGGCCACCCAAGCTGAACACCTGGTCAAATCAGTTTCACCTGACCAATGCACTCAAGCATCAATTGGGACTGAGTCGCTCATCAGCATTTCTGTCAAAATTCCACCTTTAAGCGATGGTGCACCGCAAATGCATGCACCACAAAAAACTCGTCCCACAGCAGAGAAAAAAGTGAAGGCAAAAGCCAACGCAAATTCCACTGCTAAAGCTAACCATTCTGACATATACTTGGTATCATCAAATACCTGCAGTGCCAAGCAGCGCCATGATGAAAAAGAGAAGGCTGAAGGGCTCAGGTGCCCTTCCCCTCGCACCTAAGGTGTGATGGGGGGCCTTAACTTTAGGGACATTGAACATCGCTGGACTCAAGGCCTTGCTGTCCCAGGATAGGAAACTGAGCTTTTACAAAATAATTTACCCACGGGCATCCTGGCCATTCAGGAAACCCACTGTCCGCGTGGTACTGAGGAATCATGGAAAATCATGCTCCTCCCTTCCCTCTCCTTTTGGTCTGAGCACTGTGGGGTGCTAGTTCAAGTGAACAGTAATTTTAAATTTATTTTCATCAAATTCATAACTAAATGGCCGCATCCTTTCTGTCACCTTTTTGTGGTATGACGAAGTGCACGCTATCATTAACATTTATGCCCCAACCTGTGTGCAAGGATGTCAGGAATTTTCCTTGACAGTCAATTCCCTTCAGCTACCCCCAACCCATTCAATGTTGGAGAGATGAACTGCTGGATGAACCCATTCATAGACTGCTGGCCCTCATTGACTACACCCCACAGGGGCACGTTGAACTTCACATTCTCAAAGCCATCCTAGGGTTGTTTGATACCTTGCCATGCCATGCTTCGTTACTCACTAACATTTTTCAACCCCACATACACAACAGCCAGTTATGATCCATGACCCGCATTGACCTTATCCTCACGCTGCATAAATTTCATACCCAAATTCTCCCACTTCACCATGACAAAAATCAATTTCTCTGACCACAGGATGGTATCAATTTTCTTCCGTTTATCCAACCCAGCAGCCCAGGTGCCAAAATGGTGCAAACTTCACCCTGCCAAAATTGTGTTGCCAAGATTTTCCTCATGGGTAGAATCTGTGGCCTTAGCTCAGAGTTTGTTGCACCACTATGTGTAGATCCAATTTCACCTGGTTAACCTTCAAGGTGAGCACAATCCTCCAGGTTTGCCACCTCTCCTCCTGCCACTCATGGGCCACCTCAGCGATCATTTTGTGCACACTGGCAGAGTTAGACCACCTGGAGTCCAACGTCCACGCTGTGGGCTAAAGCCTAGCTTGGGGCTGCAAGTGGGCAGAAGTGGCTGCCCGCCTCAACGCACAGGTGAGACAACACAAGCATTAGTTTGTGTTCAGTATAAAGCTAAACATATTACAGTGGGCGACATGTGCTTCAATTACTTTTTTAGAAAATTCTTTGCACTGCGACAGAGTTTGGCCTGCGCACAGGTGCAAAGGCCAGACCACTCCGTCGCGGATATGCCAGTTAAAGTGGCAATCAAAATACAAAACTATTACTCCAAACTGTATTGATCTAATCCAATTCCGCCAACTGAAATGGCAAATTTTCTCAAAAGTGCACACATCCACACCATTTCCCAATTCCCAAAGTTGATGAATTTGATTACTTGGGATGAACTCTGGTCCACCATTTATGGTGCACCGTATAGAAAATGTCCAGGTCCAGATGGCATCCCTTATGAGTTCTATAAGAAGAATTTTATAGATTGATCCTCCTTGCTGCTTGCCTCTCTTAACCAATGCCTTCTGGAAACGCGCCTCCTGCCTGGAGGGCAAGAGGCCTTCACAATTACATTATACAAAAAAGGGGATAAGCTGGAATTGGCCAACTGTCGCCCCATTTCTCTCACTAACACAGATACAAAATTGTTAATAAATCCATGGCTAACCGTCTAGGGGTTGCTGCCTCTGCTCTCATTTTCCCTGAACAATTCAGTTTCATACCCATAAGGTCGATTTGGGACAATATACACACCGTAGCCAACGTCTATCAATCCATGACTTCTGGAGCACTTGTATTTTTAGACCAGAAGAAGGCCTATGATAGAGTCAACTGGGACTACCTCAGAGCCTGCCTCCACAAGTTCCGCCTCCCCTTTCGTTTCATTAATTGTGTGATGTTGCTAATGGAATACACCACAATGGCTGTGCGTGGCCCTGGCTTCCTCATGGATGTAGTCCACCCTCAAAGGGGACTGCGCCAAGGGGACCCTCTCAGCCCACTCTTGTATAACTTCAGCTTGGACCCACTTCTTCAAAATGTGAATGACCGCCTTACTGGAGTCCACGTGCAAGGCCAAGTGCCTGTCAAGATGTTGGCGTTTGCTGATGATTGTGTGGTTGGGGTGTCTAATAATCATGATGCACGCGCGCTTAAAGATACTATCCAGGTTTACTCCAGGGTAAGCAATGCAGCACTCAACGTCTCCAAAACCAAAATTGTTCTCCATGGTCAGTATCAAGCCCGCTGGGCCTAGCGCCCTGTTTTCTACCTGCCTCATCAGCTAGCGCACGAGTTAGCTTTCCCTGCCCACCCCACACCGCACCGCTTGTGCTCCCCTTTGTGCCAAGCCCCATTGTTGGCTCTGTCCGCCATTTGGGGGCGTTGCTTGAGGCAGGAGGGTATGCCTCATCAGTGATGGAAAACCATATCCTAGACAATGTTACGAAATGCATAGCTTCCCTTAGAGCCCGTCAGACCTCCCTTACAGGCAGGGTAGTGCTATCCAACTTCATGCCCTCTCTAAAGTTTGGTTTGGGGCCCACGCCATCACTTTTTCCCCATGTTTCTTCAAGTCACTATACGCTCTACTGCAAGGGTGGCTTTGGTTGGGCCACCCACCGCCGGTGCACCTGAATGTCATGTTTGGCCCTCGCCAATGTGGTAGTATGGGTCTTCTCAACTTTGAGACCCATACTTCCAAAATCCTTGGCACCTGGATCGCTGCCATTACTAACCCTACAATCTCAGCCCACACTGGTCCCGCGCGGCCTGCTCAAACTTCTCCCACGCCCTGGGCCTCACCAATCCTTCCCACCCTACTCTCTGTTGACTTACCTTGCCTCATATCCTTCAGCAGCGGGCCCACATGGGACGTCTCCCCACTTCAAAAGATCCTCCTCTTCATGAGGAGCGCTGAGTGGAGAATTTATATCTGTGGGAACACCGCCCAGAGGGGGCTTCCCTCTTCTCAGTTCACCCAGGAAGTACAAGGACTACCCATTCTGAACGGAGTAATACCCATGAGATCCCCTACCATAGCCAGGGTGGACTACCTGGACATGATGGATATCCCCTACCACCTTGATACCCAGAAAGCCATTTGGAAGTATACCCACTACCCTCTTCTGCAGCCACATATTTGTTCCCATGTGTGGCGCTGCTTGAGATGGATATACCATACTGCTGAACACTCTAACACTTTGCACACATCCTGTGTTGCTTGTGGCCAGTACTGATTGCTGGTTCACCACATGGAAAAGTGCCCTCCATCTAAAGTGATATGGCGTGAGGTGCACTGTCTGCTTCGCCAGGATCAAGCACAGCCCTTCATCCTGTCTAAGGACATGTTTGCTTTATCCATGTCTTCCCCTCTTCCACCCTCCCTCTGTGACTTGGTAGTTGCAATCACTATGTGGACTATCCACAAAATTGTCTTGGATGCCATCTCAGGTTCACCCCCACCCTCCAAGAAGCTGTATACTGGTTCTGGTCGCACTTAGTGGACCGCTTTCAAATATGGATGTTTGAGTACCTCCCACCACATTGACGCCAGTTGGTCTCATCCTGGTTCCCAGTTTGGTTTATCATTTGAGACCCCTTCCTAAATATGTGCTCAATAGAGGTGCAAGCCCCTGCACACGTGACCCCCATCCTTCTCTTGGCGTTCCCGCTGGCAATAGGAGATAGTTTTTGCTTCTCTGGGGTGCCCTCCTCTCACTGAAGTTTCAGTTTTTTTAGTGTCTTATTGGAAGTGTCCGTCCCCTGATTGGCCTTCCCCAAATAAAATTTAAATTTAAAAATTTAAAATATGAATGATACATCGATAGTCTTTCTACCACGGACAGACAAGTCTTCTTAAGGCTAAGCAAGTCCATGCAGTACGCTATGGTCAACTTGGGTATATTGCCCACAATTTCTCAATCGGAATTGACCAGCTATGCTTCCATGGTACCTGAGAGTTCAGCTTTGCATCCCACTCCAATTTCACCAATCATCAATGAACCTGAGCAGGCCCCCTTGGCTTCAAGTACTGTTCATCGTACATGCCAGTGTGTCAAGCAGGATCCTCCTTTAACTATCTCTTTAACTCTTCAGGCTTCTGAAGCTGATTAACCCCAAGAAACCCTTATCTGACATAAACTTGCTTTGGATGGGGATCTCCTTCCTGACTTCTTGTTTTCCCTTTTTCTGTCTTCCCTTCCAACAATCTTGTTTCCTCCTTACGTGAAGGCAGTGTGGCTTCATTGGGTTTTGAGCTTGATTTAATGTCAGAGCTTGTAAATGCCTATTTGTTGTCTGCACTTGATAAAGGCTGAGATTGCTGAATACAATATTTTTGAGGCCAATCAGACCAATTGTTTTTCTAACTTGGTTTATAGGCTTTGGTGCAAACCTGCTTCAGCGCATACAGATTTACACGTTCCATTGGGACTCAAGACTAAGGTTTCCAAAGATTGGTGCATCTTGGTGCTATACTGAGCCTTTTGCAAAAGCCTGGTAAAAGGGCTTCCTAAAAAGTATGTTCCACAGATGGCTCTTCTGGGCACATACATTCACTTTCCTCCTTACTCGCTCCACTAATACCATGCCCAACATGCACAGGGTTTTAGACAAGGTCTGTTCGCAGATGTTTTGCACAAAAGTGTTCTTCCTTCCAGCTTACCCCTGCTCTAACAGTCTTCTTGCCGACTGTATCTTCCTTTATGCAGCATTTACTCCCAAATTGAACCTTTATCGCCTGTTCTAAAGTCCTTTCCAATGGTATTTCCCTTTGGTTCGTTGTCCTTTCTTAAGCCAACAAGGCCAGCATGCCTGGTGCTGAGCTTTTTGGGTTTAGCGCATCTCCGACAGGGTCTGGATAGTCAAGATTGTATGAGATTTGCATTTCTCTGATTCCGCTACAGGCTTCTCCAGTTTAATCTCACTCTCCTCCCCCTCCCAAAGAAGATTTGCCTAGTTTCAGTGAAGACAAGGACACATCTCTGAATAAAATTTTATGTTTTTAATTATTTTTTGTCTTTTTTATCTTTTATTATTTTTTTATTTATTAAAATATTATGTTTCTTTTTACTTTTTTTCTCCTTTTGCTTTTTTGTACTATTATTCTTTTTTAGTACTAGTTGTATTATTCTTTATGATACAAACAAAGGAACTTAGCCTGTACTCAATTCACAACCCAGCCTATCTGATCATTAAGGGTATACACATCTTTGGACGATTTCTCCAATACAATAAAGGACCTTTCCAAAGCAAGGCCAGCTTGTGCACGTGGCCTGTGCTATGAGTGTCACAATATACTACTAAGTCTTCTTCTTTAAATTTAGTCACTGTAGCTCATTTAACATCGTCATAGCTCTTCTAACTAGTTTTTTGACTAATCACTTTTTGATAGGCTTCAGATTGCAACTTGATCAGGGTCTTTTATAGTTGTTAAACATAATTATTGAGTCTAATTGCTTTGGTTTAACTGAGTACTGAATATAATAATGGAGGGAGAGTGGGCTGTCTACCATAAAGAAGTTAGTATAAAGAATGGCCTGTGCTGCTGTGGTGCCCAATATTGTATGCATACATGGTAGCACTAATGGAAGTAGCCCATTGTGAAGGTTCCAAGGCTGCATTTTTGCGTAAAATGCCTATTAGAGTGCCATTTAATTGCTCTACCATACCATTAGTCTCAGGATGGTATGGTGTTGACAACACTCATTTAATAGACATAAACTCATTTAACCATTGTACCATCTGGGCAGTAAAATTTGTGCCATTATCCATCAAGATCTTCTGAGGGGCATCCATTCTTATATATTATATTATCCATAATGAACCTGGCAGTAGTTAGAGCCCCGACATCTTAAATTGCTTTCACTTTCACCCATTTCATTAGATGGTTGATAACAACAATTATGTATTTGTTGCCTAAGCTACTCACAGGAAAAGGGAAACTACATCAATTGACATGGTATGCCAGGCCCAGTCAGATCTGATTAAACAATATTTCACATCTGACTTCATAGGCTTTGCAATTTGGCATGAATGCCATTTATTAAGTACATCTTAGATATTGAATCACATGAATCCTAGTAATAATTTGACCAAATTAATTCTTACGTTTTGGTCAATCCTCCATGTCTGACGGCCTTGTGTGCTTGTGTAATAATCTTTATTTGGTCAGAAGGTTTTAAGAAAATTTGACGCTGCCCCTCAGATTTGAGCTTATATAAAACTACATTCTGATATTTGGTATCAGTTAATGCCTTTTTGATCGCTTTTTGCACTTCAGGTGGCTCATCTCCATATTTCTGAGTAATCATTTTTTCATGAAGCACATCAGCCAAACAGCTCAGAACAGCTACAATAGGAAGTTGTGATGATCTGTCTGCATTTATGGGCTTCTCCAGCTCTATGAATAAAATCATAATTGTAAGCTTGTAATTTCAGAGCACAGAGGGCTAATTGTCCCTCAGGTTCCTTGAGGTTGTGGAGCCTTTTTAAAGAGCTGTGATCCGTCACTACTTGAAACTTAATGCCATGAATGTAAACCCAAAATTGTTTACATGCATAGATGACAGCCAAACAATCTCATTTGGTCACTGTCTAATTAAGCTCATGCTTGTTCAGAGTCCTACTGCAATAAGTGACTGGATGCTCCTCATTATCATTCCCAATCTGATATAGCATATCCCCAATTGAAGTCAATGAGGCGTCAGTTTGCATGATAAAAGGATTGCTGAAATCTGGATAGCATAGGATAGGCGCTGTGCTCATTTTTTTGTTTTTAAAGCCTCAAAGGCCTGTTGGCACTCATTTGCCCAGCAAAAACGAACTCCTCCTTGAAGTAAATGGAATAGGGGCTCAGAAATCCTCACAAACCCTTCTACTAATCTTTGATAGTATCCTACCATGCCTAAAAATACTTTAACATCCCTCATATTTGTTGGAGGTTGCATTTTGTTAATTCCCTCCACCTTTTGAGGTTGTGG
Organism: Massospora cicadina; assembly: GCA_022478985.1. Lineage (NCBI taxonomy): Eukaryota > Fungi > Entomophthoromycota > Entomophthoromycetes > Entomophthorales > Entomophthoraceae > Massospora > Massospora cicadina. Next base: position 106,837 of record JAKSZP010017280.1, read on the forward strand.
CCACAAGACCTTGAAATCAATTATGATCCTGAGGTATTACAATTTATCTTTAAAGAATTGACATTTTCTAGGTTTTATCTTCAGATTAGCCTTCAACAGCCGTTCAAACACTTGTTCAAGGTGCTCCAGATGTTCAGAAAACGTTTTCAAAAAGACATTGATATCATCCAGGTAAAACAGTACACAGGATAATTTGAAGCCCCCCAAAATTGTGTTCATTGCGCGCTGAAAGATTGCTGGAGCATTGCACAGCCCCTGTGTCATGCGCTTCAGTTGAAACAGCCTTTGAGTAGCAGTCATTGCGCACTTCTCCTGCTCCTCTTGAGGCAGTTCAATTTGCCATTATCCTGAGATAAAGTTCATTGCGTTAAAGTACTTTGCCCCTCCTAGGCAATTCAAAGCATCATTAATTCTGGGCAACGTATAAAAATCTATTTTCATAATGACATTAAGATGTCAATAATCAACCACATCTCGATTGCTGTCATCTTTTTTCTTTACAATTAAAACAGGACTGGCCCATGGGCTTTTAGAGGGCACAATCATTCCACTTTTCAGCAATTTGTCTAGCTCTTCTCCAACTATTTTGTAGCTAGCCCTGGGGCGCCAAATTAGCCTCATTCTAATAGGCACATGGTCCCCAGTTTCAACAAAATGCTGTACTCCTTTTGCACAACCTAAATCTTGGTCATTTTTAGCGAAAATTTCGGAGTATCGTTCAAACAACTCTAGTGCTTCATCCTTCTATTGCTCTGATAATATGGTAAATGATTCTTGAGGAATTACAGTATGTGCCCCAAGGGTTTCAGTTGGTAAACTGAGCTCAGATAAATCATCAAATTGAAAGCTGTTATTAATTTGTCCCTTGGAAACAGATGCACAAAAATGATTACTTGTATTTTTTGACCTTAATACTTTGGCTAGTCAAATTTGCTAATAGGACATCAATTTCCCCATAACTTTGTATAAGTATTCCAGGCGCCACACTAGATTCCATTTGAGAAAAATGCCATGGGGGTACAACCTCCCCATATAGTCCTTCTGGAATATCCAGCATGGTCCCAGTCTTCATAACCAGTTAATGGCCTGGAACTATTGTTGCATCCTTATTCACACGTAGAGGTAATCCTCAATTTTTGTTTATGGCTTTTGGCATGGGGCAGCTTCGTTTTCCATGCTGAATAAATCCTACTGGTATTATCTCATTGGTATGAGATATATTGATAAAGTTTCTGCAACAGCTTGCGGGCTTTGTATTGTCATGAGAGAAATAAATCGGAAGTAATTAGCCCAATATCATCGGATGTTTTCTTTAAAATCACATGAGATCCCATAGGTCCTTAAAAACTAGTTCCAATTATTATGTCATAATTGGCGTTTGAAAGCACTATTGTGGGTGCGGCTACTACCAAAGCTCCATATTGCAGTGGCAAGGGACTGTAAGCTCCTTCACTCTTAGTGCTGTTGAGGCCTGCAGTCTCATATTCCTGATAGTGGTCAATGTATGGAGCAATTTTCAATTTCTTTACTAATTTCATGATAACGAGTTTTACAGGCGCTCTGCTATCAACAATAGCTACAACTTTTGGTCTTGTTGACCAGAATGTCCATGTATATGCACTCAGAGTAATAGGAAGCAATAGAGTTTACTAAGTGATTATGTGAAGAATCCAGAGATTTAAGAGTGTGCTTCAGAGTATTTCCAATACTGGGACATCCAGTGATGAATGTGTCGATTGGCATTGCTATATTAACCCCTTTCAAGCTTGGGGTATCTGCTGCATTGCTAGGCCCTTTGGCTGTAATATTCTCAAGTATTGGTTGCACATACGGTTTAGCAGCTACTTCAGAGGCTTCAGGTATGACAACCTTACTCTGGGAGTGAGTTACCGCATGTACATTTGTAGAATCTTCATTAAATACTAAAATAGAATTCATTTCATTGTTAAACGAGTCCCCATGGCCTGCATATTCTTGTCAATCAGGTAGGACTGGTTTTTCTGGCACAATAGAGCATCCCGCATCTTTTGTGCTTGTTCTTTTCCCTCCTCCTGCACGTTATTGGGAAGGACTACATTGACATTATGCTGAAGCATCTGGAAGCAAAGTGTCCTTTACGGTTGCAGTTATAGCAAAAGTCTCATTCATTGGGTGTGGGGCCTTTGTATTTGAGCTTTGCTCAGTTTTCACAGGCAAATAACTATCAATCTTCTTATTGATTTTGAAGGGTTTTCCAATAGAGGCAGAAGGTCCTGATCTATACCCAGAATTAGGAGGGCCATAATTTTGTGAACATCTGCACAAATAATCAACCAATTCAGATGTTGCAAGGTTTACACAAAAGCAGTCATTAAAATGTTCAATAAATTTTGGTAAGGTTGTAACTCATGTTCTAGTGCAATGTTAGAGTCAAAATTGACTATAGCCTTTGAATCTAGGAGAACTTGCACTTCATGATAGAATCAAACCATAAATTTGTCAATTGCTTCATATTTCTTAAAGCAAATGTTCATAAATTTATATTTTTTAGTTGACATTTGTTCTGGACCACCAAATTCATGAAGCACAGCCTCTTTGACATCAGCGTAGGTTGGGGTTTCATCAATGTGGGGCATAATCAACTCAATACTCCACTCATCCAAACAGCTGATCATAATGGCTGCTTTGTTACTTCGCTGGCCCCATACATGGCCAATTCAAAGCGTTTGAAATGTGTGGTTATCCTTCTGTTATTGTCAAAAGCAGGCAGGTTTGCTGGTCTGTAATTATAACTTTCCCATCCATGGCTATCACAATTACTTCTTTATTGGATTGAGCCAGGCGTACTAGGGCTCTGAGGCATTGCGCCATGGTTTAGAATGTTGGGGTTGGCCAAAGCAACCATACTGCTAGGCATTTGTCGACATGGCACAGCATCCATTTCAGTAGCTACTTCTGAAGCTTTGTCCTCATAGTATTTAGAAGCATTTTCATTTTGTATGGTTCATGGCACACTGGCAACACCCATCATCCAAATATTAGATTTGATAGTTGACTTATTTCTCAATTGTCATGATTTCAATTTTTTAACATTTATTTTCACAATTTCCTTATTCAAGCTAGTAGTTTATAGTTGCAAGGTGGAAATCGCTTGGTCCTTTTCCTTAATTGTATTCTTAAACTTTTTTACTTCTCCATGAAGAATATTGTTAAACTCATTAATTTTGGTAACATCCTCATTAAGATTATTGATCTGTCAACTAAGACGATCATTGGAGTCTTGAATTTTATCAATTTTGACCGTTGTCATTCAAATTGTGTGTGCCAGTAATTGCTTTTTTCAGTGTATTCATCCTTTATCTGTAAATATTGGGTGAACAGACATTGATGCTGATCACAAAATTCTTCATTATGGTTTAGTTGCGCCTCTTGGGCTTCATGATTAAGCCTCATGAACCATGAAACATTAATGGAAGTCTGAGTGATATTGCTAATCCAAGTATTGGTAATATCTCTTTCCTCTAAGAAATTGTCAAAGATGAAATGCAATCTGTCATTTAGCTCCTGTGCTAATTCTGCTACCTGATCATTAGTCCAAGTAGATAAATTATAGTTCACTTACAAACTAAAATGGACCTCAGCGAAGTTGGCTTCTAATTGCTCATTAAAAATTTGGGCCACCTGGCTGGAGTTGCATGAGAAATTTACTAACTTGGTAATGGCCGCGTGATGGCGAGCAATTGTCATCTAAGAAATTTCTGGTGGTGGGTTGTACAAATTCAATTAAGCATTGGGAGATATTCTCTATCCCAATTAGATTTTTTCATATTTGAGCTACTCTCAATTGATGTTGAGCTAGATATCTCATCCACAACACGTCTTGCTGTCAAAGGTGATAAAAAGGATCACTACCATTGTCTGCAGGCCCTTGTCCCATTTGATATCCTCTTAACAACTGATGCTTAAGATGTTACAGCCCTTCAGGTGAAATGGGTTTGTTGGGGTAATTTATAATAAATACATCATTCCAATTAATCTGGACCACATTCATTTCAGCATTCTCATTGGGCCCATTAATGGTTCTAAATAATTGATTAGGATTGCTCCCATACTCGGTGTGGGCACCATCTGTGTTCCCATCCATGAGCGCCACTTGTTGAATTTTGGGCCTACTTTAGATAGCTGGTTCTTCTTCTACAGTAAGGTGGAGCTTCGAATGTCTATTGTATGGAGACAATAGATCGGATGGTGACTATAGTTAAGATATAACTCCTTGGTAATAACACTTTAATCTGTATTCTTCTGTCATTACTTAAACGATGGCATGCTGCCCTAATTCTTATTAACCCAAGTAAATTATTAACTTAATACAACGTAAAGTATTAGCTACAAAAAAGCTTATATATTAGACTATGGACTTGTGGTAATAGTTGATGATAGTTTATTAGTATCAACCTGGAGAAAATTTATAGGGCTTGATGTTCACCACATCTTACCCATGACGCCTCGTTTTCAAAGGCACTTGGCCAGAGAAAGTAATAAGTTTGTTTAAGGGTATACATCAATTTGACTCAGGACATCTCAAATGCCTCAGAGTTGGTCTCAAACTTGAAAATATTCTCAAGACAGCGTTTCTAACGCGTCTGCAAATAGCTGAACCAATGCTCTTTGCAAGCAATTGGCATCACATACCAATGCGATTCGTACCACTAATTAGTAAAAAACTTGCTCAAAAACTCAATTGAAATTAAAAACTAACTTTGACATAGACTAAAAAGCCCACATGCCTGAGTCATTAAGTCGACTATTCCTTAAAGTCCAACCTAATAAACCAGTACCTAAGCCCATGTCATCATAGTTGTGTTTTATTAAGTGGAATCGTTAGGCTGAGGATCTCAAGCTTTGCATAAGCTTGGGATATTTCTGATCCATAATCACTGATATCTGATATGATCCATAATGATTAATCATGTTAACATTGTTATGTCCCTATTGAATATATGACAATTAGATTCATTCAACAACTCAACAGGGATCAACCCTCTGTTTAAATCATGAGAATGTTTTCTTTCACATCCAAAAAGAGGACAAGAAGACCAGCGGCCCTCTTCTTCTCCCAGGGTGACCATGCCATGTGGTAAACAAGTGGTGGGTAAAAGCTTACCCTTTAAGGATTCTGCCACCTACCCCAGTTCTTACATTTGGAGAATTAATATGGAAAATTAAGGGGATTTGTATCAAGTTGATGAAGAGTCAGCATCCACATGGGGCAAAGGGGCTAAATGCAATTAACAGAAATGAAGCTTTGGACTCAATAGTCAACAGTCCAAAACCATTGGTAACAAAGCCTAACGGGCGTTTACTTTCAGCGGAAAAAGTGGTTAATGTCAAAATCTTCAGTAACACTCACCAATAGCATTGGGCCTTTATAAAAAGTTGCTGATAGCTCCAAATTCTCTCTGTAAGAATTGAACTTTTTGTCCAATAAATCTTTCCTGATCAAACAGATGCCTGAGAAGCCATGTCATGTCTTGAGGACGATATAATTATGGGAACCAAAAGAAAGGACAAAGATGCACGTCAGAAGGCCAAAAAGGTGAAGTTGGCAGGCCTCCCCGACCTTAAGCATACCCTGGACTGACGCTGGGTACTGGCCAAATATACCCATGTTGGTCCTGGGAATGTGCATGAGGCACATACTGGCGTTACAGCTTAGGCATTAAAATGCACAAGCTATGTTAAAATTAAAAAACAGTTAGATTTTTGATAGCAAACGGAGGTTCAAGACCCATCTAATTTTCAAAATTTCCAGATTGGTTGGCCTTACCTTCAATTGATAACCTGAGTTTAGTCAATTAATAGCTAAAGTACCCTTCCCAATGGAAGCGTGCACTTATTGGTGCACCTGGGCTTAGCACCACTTCCATTGATCAATGATTCCTCTAAAATTTCTTATATATGTTTCCTAGAGACCAACCTTTCTTTTGGTTGACTTCCTCCTCAATAAAAACCCCCTGTTAATTTACGTTTTCTTTCTTTTAACTTAAGTGAACCTGTGCGTGGACTCTTCAAAGAGGTCGCATGCAACGTTATCCAGTTAATTTGCACAAATTTTACTCTTGATCTTTTGCACCTCTGGGCAGCCCTGGTCCCCTCCAGACTGAGGCACCCTTGCACTCCAGCACAGATCACCACTTGGATATGGACTCCACTTTGAGGTCCGCCCAAGCCTTAATGTTTTTTAATATCTGTTAATTTATACCTTGTTAAACACCCTCGCCTTAGGTTACTTTAGCTCCAGCACCCTCTGCGGGGCTATGCTCACCTTAGTACTGACAACTAGTTCCCTGGCGTTGGGTCTGTGAACCATGCACCACATTGCTGGGAATTGGAGAGTTACAGAAACTATCCTTACATTGGTTGAACAACCTCTTTACTTTACTTGCACAAACATTATCTGAGGGACTTTTGCAAAGTAAGAATTGGGCGCACCAGCTGTTGGTCATGGCTGCGGTGTGCTCACTGTCAGCTTCTCATTTTGCTGATGTTGTATCATCTTAGTGTTTTTCTTGCTACCTCCGACTGAAAAGTACCCACCCTTTTTGCTCATACCTAGTGGATATGGATGCTTTATGATTCAAGAGTTGTGATTCCCCAACTTTCCACCATAAATTAATAAAATAGACACAATATTAATATTTTTCACCTTTGCACCACGTTTGAATGGTGCAAGTAGATCATCAATGAAGGGCCTAGTGGTGATGGCCTTGGATAAAAGTGAACTATTGTTGCCAAAATGGTTATGATGTCGTTTTTGCCCAAAAAGCGTTTTATAACACCGATTCCTTTTAAAAACGAGCCAAATATTATTTCTTATAGCTCAGATATGGAAGCCATTTTAATATACCAAATTACCATAAAAACTCGCGCCTGCCCATTACCATGATCCACAGAACCCAGGAGGTGGAGAAGGAGTTACTTTTACAATATAAAGATGTTTATAAAACTGCTGAAGATATGGTAGGATATGTGACCTCAGTAGTAAGAGTAGCAAAAATCCCTCTCCATTTTTTGATGCTGAAAAGTACCCTGAGGCATGCTTATGCCTAAAGAAAATTTTCATGGTGAAGTATTGGCGGTGTTTGATATGAATAAAGGCCATTCTGGATATTTTTTGTTGACTGTTACCATTTCATCCCCTTTAAAAAATCAGCACTAATTTGGTGGATACTGGAGCCTCTAAGAATTTTATTGACTAAGACCTAGCTGACTACCTTGAACTTAGATACTTGACACATGGTATGGTTAGGGGAGGGGATTCTCAAGTTATACCCACTCTGAAGGTTCTAAGGTTAGTGTATATCAAATAAAATGTATCAAAGTCAGACCATTTCCAAGCAATAAAAAGCCTTCTGTACCCTGTTAGACAATTAAAAGTATGATGTATTGTAAAAAGTGATTCAGAGGTAAATGGCGATAAAGTTGGCCAAAAGACCCTGGACAATTATTTGTAGAACCCCACAAAATGGGGTAACACTTTTATTAATAAAACTTGGGCAAATAACACTAGTTTTGGCAGTCATATTGCGCCAACCATGCAGCGGAATTAAAGGAGCTATTCAGAGGTCCCTCACCATCTTATAACAAATTCAGTTCAACTCACACCATGGAGACTGGCCATTTTATAGGGTTGGAGGGATTCTCACAATACGCAAATATTTTCATACTAAATGATTGGGTAAGATATATCAAAACCCTACCTCACGGATCTAAACTACTAGTCATCGCCCTCCATCAGCTATCTCATGAAGTAAGACGAGTTTCAAACTATCCAATAGGTCCATAGCCCATATTACCTAAGTTGTAATTTACTAAGCAATCTGAAGTTTGAGCCTTGATTTGATGGACGGGGTCTCTGAATACTGCTACAAAGCAGTTAGGCAAGAGTGCCCAGGTAAGTGCCCACAGGCAGGATAATCCTGCTCTGGAAATGTCCCTAATCTGACTATGCGGGAAGCACTTTACTATGAAAGTTTGTGCCACAGTCAGTACTATACTGGTGCCAAGCAAGAGGGTCTGTCCTCCTGAGAGAGCATATAGATACTTTATAGTCCTGTCAAAGTCTGAGCTGTGGTTCATGTGCAGTTTCCCTTATGGAATTAATAAAGATGATTTCAATCTTTAATATATTAATTTTAGATTTTAATAAGTTTTGTTTTATTTTCTAGAAGATGAAACTGCTTTACACAGCTTCATCAGCTCAGATTTATACTATGCTTAGGGAGAAGAGCGGGTCTTGTTCTCCACGGATTCCGCAGTTGTCTTCTTGATGACAGGTATAACCCTAGGATCTAGAACCTTAATTCCCTTATTAAGACTAGTTTTCAGAACTAGGACTGGGTACCCTTGCGGTTGTGGAAACTTTTCCACATTTATTATTTAGCTTCTGATTGCTCTCAAAGCCTGAGCCATTCTCTTTGTCCATATTCTTAAATATTATGTTCGCTAATAGGGGTTTGGTGGCCTATGATTCACCCAATAGCCATTTCTGAGAGACTTGTCTAGCCTCAACTGAAGTGGCAGCATCCGGTTGGCTAGAGCGCCATTTACAAGGGTTATCCTTATCACCCTTTTTGGTAATATTGTGTTTGGCGGCATCTGGTTGGCCAGAGTGCCATTTACAAGGATTTTCATCCTCGTTGACACATTTGGGGACATTGGGCTCAGCTGCACCTTATTAGCCAGAAATTCGTGTCCAAAGGTCCGCTCCCTCATCGCTGCATTTGGTAATATTGGATTTGGCAGTATATGGTTGTACAGAGCGCCATTTATGAGGATTTTTTTCCTCACAAGCCTCACGATTTTTGTTTAAATTCAATTTCAAGGCATCTGGTTCATCAGATTGCCATTTACAAAATTGTAGTGATCGTGCCCCTCTCCCTTGGCCTTGATCATTGCACTAGGGGAGATTAGAGCACTGTGGCAGTCAGGCAACGCCTTGACCGTTATATCACACTCTCAGATGAGAGCCTCCTCCGATTCCAGAACTCCTCCACCTTCTGTGGGCAGTTGCTGCAGTCAACGGCAGTCTACAAGGTGGACTTTTCCACCGGGTAACCTATTCATTTTACTAGATACTAATTCTTTTTCCAGAAGATCTTCATGTCCAGGATTTCCCCCACCTCATACTCAGGCTCTCCTGGGTTTCTCAAGTGGACTGGCTCTAGTTTCTCTGGAAGAGGGCCTTTGAACTTCTTCAGTTGTGAGACATGCAGTACCAGATGTGCGCAAGATCACTCAGGAAACTCCAGTTTGTATGCCACTTTGTTTACCTGGTGGAGGACCTTGAATGGGCCCAGGGCGACTGGTCCAAATTTCATGCAGCTAGCAGGAACCAAATAGTTTTCACGTTGATCATCACTAGGTCTCCTTCCTTTATCACTGGGGCCTCAGATTGGTGAGTGTCGGCCTTCTTCTTCTGTGCCTCTATCACTTTTGTTAAATTTGCATGTAGGGTTTTCAAGTTTTCTCTCATTTCTGATGCCAGGTTGTTCGCCGCAGGGTTTGGACCTCTGGGGTGGTTTTCAACCATCTTTGGGTGGAACCCATAGTTCGCCATGAAGGGTGAAAACCCCGTTGATGAATGTGCTAAGTTATTATAAGTGAAGTGGGCTAATTTCAGCCAGTCCATCCAGCGTTCCTGTTGGGTGGTCATGTTGCATTGCAGATACTGCTCAAGGACTTGATTGACTTGTTCCATCTGACCATCCAACTGAGGGTGTTAGACTGAGGATCTATATGGTTTGATCAGAAGATTTTCAAGCAGGTGTTTCCAGAATCGTGCAATAAATTGTGGGCCTCTATATGGCACTATCTCCTCTGGTAGGCCATGGCGAGCAAATATCTCATTCATAGTAATCTCCGCCGTGCCCTTTGCTAAGATTTTGGAGGTACACGGAAAGAATTCCGCGTACTTGCTCATTCTGTCAACTACCACCAACACAGCATCATACCCCTTTGATTTTGGAAACCCCATTATAAAATCCACACTTAGTGAGGACCATGGCATTTCCGCAATCTGGAGTGGTTTTAGTTTTCCCAAAGGCTTCTGCCTAGCAATCTTGGTCAGGCGCATGTTGTACATTTTCAGATGTACTCCCTCATGGCGCTTGTCATCCCTGGCCATGAGTAACTCCAGGCCAAGAGCTCTATATTTTCTCATTCCCAGGGTGCCCCGCCAAGGGGTGGTCATGGAATGCGCTTATCGCCTCCTCCTGGAGCTCGCGGCTGGGCAGCCATGTACGCCCTTTGTGGAGGATAAGGCCCTTCTTTTTACAGAAATTACTATGATGTTCAACTTCATCCTCTCTTCCAAGTCCTTCCACAGTGTGGCCCCATATTTTGAGCTTCGCTGGGCGTCCTGGAGCTTGTCCTTCAGTTCATGGGTGGCATTTTGGATGATGGCAAACACATTTGAGGCAACATAGTTGCTGTGTTGTAGGCATCCAGCTCCTCCCTCGGGAAGGACTTTCCTGGGTCCCTGCTTAAAAGATCTGGAATGAAGTTGCTCTCCCCCAACTTTTACACAATCTTGAAATCATAAGGCGCCAGCTCTAGATGCCACCTGGACTGGCGCTGGTTCATGCGCTTTGGACTCTTGTAAAATTCAAGGGCGCTGTGGTCCGTTCTGATGGTAAAAGGGTGTCTGGCATACATTAGGTGATGATGCCATTCCTCCAAAGCTGATACAATTACTAGGAGCTCCTTGTCATACCCAGGATAGTTCATCTCAGCGGGAAGCCTTTTCCTGCTAAGCTATCTTACAGGATGGTCTACCCCATCTTCCCCCTCCTGCAGAAAAACCGCCCCAATTGTGAAGTTAGAGGCGTCAGTTTCCACTATGAAAGGGCGGTTGGCGTCAGGGTGGGATAGTATTGGTGCCTTCATGAGGCTCTCCTTGATGGTTTGGAAAGCTTTCTCCTCCTCTTCTTCACAATGGAACGGTACCTGCCCTGTCAAACGGTTTAAGGGTGCTGCCGTTTTGGAGAGGTCTTTTGCAAACCTTCTCAGGAAGTTCACCACGCCCAGGAAGCTTCTAACGCCAGTTCTATCCTTAGGCGCCGGCCACTCCCTCTTTGCCTTCAACTTGTCAGGGCATATGGCTGTACCCTTTTAAAAGACTACTTTCCCCAAGAATGAGACAGAGTCCTTGTAGAACTCACAATTTGATGGCTTCAAGTGGAGGTTCGCCTTATTGAGGGCTTTTAGAACGCTCATCACATCGCTTTTGTGATCCTCTTTGGCCTTGGAGAGCACAAGGATATCATCCATGTATGCCACATATCATTTCCCAATTATACTTCCTAGAGCGTTGTCTATGGTACGCTGGAATACTGCTGGGGCGTTCTTGAGGCTGAAAGACATCACCTTGTACTCAAACACCCCCAAGTGGCACTTGAAAGCCGTATACTATTGTTGTTCTGCGATCACAGAAACTTGGTTGAACACATCAACCAGATCCAACTTGGTGAAAACCTGACTACCTGAGATCATCTGAGAGATGGTCTCCATCAATGGAATGGGGTAGGGATCAGACTCTTTTATTGCGTTCAGCCATTGGTAATCCACACATGGGCGGAGCTTGCCACTTGCTTTTGGGACCAGGAGTTTGGGTGACACCATTGGAGACTTGGAGGGAACGATCATCCCACGCTCTAGCATTTCCTTAACATAAACTTCGAGGGCAGCCTTCGCTATTAGGTTCAAAGGGTAGTTGTGGCAACCTTTGAGAAACCCTGCGTCCTTTTTAAACTTTATAGTAAAAGGGAAAGGCCCATTTGCGGTTGTTGAGGGATCTTGGTTCTTCTGGAACAGGTGGGCGTATGTACGAAAATCTTCAGAAATGTCCACCCCTGGCTCCAGCCCCAATACTGCGTTCACCCAGGCTTCCCTCCGCCAGTAATAAAGAAATCTAGCGCCACTGGAGGTTGGCCCTTGGGGTGTAGCATGACCAGGAGCTCCTGAAGTTTGAACTGAGGGGAGTACTTGTGCCACCACAGCATGCTCAGGATTATGGGGTGTGGCAGTTTTTTCATTAGCACCAGATGTTTCTTGGAAAGTGTGAGGCCCCCGCCACAGCAGCACCTGGGTTTTGACTTTCCAACTTCCCGCCGATTTTGAGATGTCTGCAAGCGTGACGGTTCCCTTCCAATCCATATCCATCTTCATTCCTTTAGCTACCCATAGTCTAGATAGTTGTCCTCGGCTCTGGTGTCTACCAGCGCCCCAGAGTTAATCCTCCCTCTTCCCCTTTCTTCCCCAAAGCTGTAACGAATAGGGAACATAGAGATAAGATAAGGCATTTCCTTTATTGATTGTAGCAACGTGCACAGGGGTAGGATGGAAGTTGTAGGAAGGACTGGGGTTGCCCTCTTTGGGGTTCTCAGAGGGGGTCACCCCATTGGCGGATTCGAAGGGTGATCCTTGAGAGGGCTCCTGCGAGGTGCTGGAGACTGGCTCAGACTCAGCTCGGCGGCTGTGGAACTTCCCATGTTATGACACGGGATGGGATTTTGCCTGAGCTAATTCCAGTTGGCCCTCCACCTGGGCCACAACTGAAATTTCCTCATTGAGATTGGCTACTAGGCGAGTGGCAGCCATGACAGTGAGGATATCAGAACGGAGATTCTGGAAAAACATCCGCACAATCTGGGTAGAGGTGACCTTGGCTGCCTTAGCCAAAGGGCGGTATACCTGGGCGTACTCCAGGACTGACATCTTCCCTTGTGTGAGGTTTAGGAGGGCTGATTAAGCTGCTCTTGGGAGTCATTAGGTGTTGCTGCCCTCTCAACCAACTGGAGACATTCATCCAGGTTGGGAGGAAGCACCGACTGAGTGCTCAATAGCTCAGTAAACCAATCTTCTAAGTTTCTAGGCAGGGCGGTTACTATTTGAGCAATCCGAAGTGACACTGGGGCAGTTCCCCATGAGGCAGTGGTCAGCCGGGCCTGAAGTTTAACACATGAGAAGGTGGCATGTAGGGTGCTCAGCTCCCATGGAGTGAGGGCCTGTCAAAATTCTGATGCAAGCTGCACAAAACGAGAGTAGATTTGGACATGCCCACAGAGGGAAGGAAACGGGAAACTTCTCTTAAGAGGAACAGGAAAGAAAAGATGACCATCAGAAACGTGGTTAAGTGTTTGTACCATGCAGGCAAGCGCGTTCTGAAGGCTTGTCCATCATATCCAAAGATAGACACCATGTTAAATGAGTTTTTTTGTCTAATGTGACGGATGGGGTCTCTGAATACTGCCACAAAGCAGTTAGGCAAGAGTGCCCAGGTAAGTGCCCACAGGCAGGATAATCCTGCTATGGAAATGTCCCTAATCTGACTATGTGGAAGCACTTTACTATGAAAGTTTGTGCCACAGTCAGTACTATACTGGTGCCAAGCAAGAGGGTCTGTCCTCCTGAGAGAGCATATAGATACTCTATAGTCCTGTTAAAGTCTGAGCTGTGGTTCATGTGCAGTTTCCCTTATGGAATTAATAAAGATGATTTCAATCTTTAATATATTAATTTTAGATTTTAATAAGTTTTGTTTTATTTTCTAGAAGATGAAACTGCTTTACACAGCTTCATCAGCTCAGATTTATACTATGCTTAGGGAGAAGAGCGGGTCTTGTTCTCCACGGAGTCCGCAGGTGTCTTTTTGATGACAGGAATAACCCTAGGATCTAGAACCTTAATTCCCTTATTAAGACTAGTTTTCAGAACTAGGACTGGGTACCCTTGCGGTTGTGGAAACTTTTCCACATTTATTATTTAGCTTCTGATTGTTCTCAAAGCCTGAGCCATTCTCTTTGTCCATATTCTTAAATATTATGTTCGCTAATAGGGGTTTGGTGGCCTATGATTCACCCAATAGCCATTTCTGAGAGACTTATCTAGCCTCAACTGAAGTGGCAGCATCCGGTTGGCTAGAGCGCCATTTACAAGGGTTATCCTTATCACCCTTTTTGGTAATATTGTGTTTGGCGGCATCTGATTGGCCAGAGTGTCATTTACAAGAATTTTCATCCTTGTTGATACATTTGGGGACATTGGACTTGGCCACACCTGTTTGCCTGGAAATTCTTGTCCAAGGGTCCGCTCCCTCATCGCTGCATTTAGTAATATTGGATTTGGCAGCATCTGGTTGGCCAGAGCGCCATTTATGAGTATTTTCTCCATCAGCCTCGCAATTTTTATTTAAATTTGGTTTTGAGGCATCTGATTCATCAGATTGCCATTTACAAAAATCATAGCAATTGTGCCCCTCTCCCTTGGCCTTAATCATTGCACTAGGGAAGATTAGAGCAATGTGGCGGTCAGGCAACGCCTTGACCGTTACACTTGACACTTTAAATACTAAATATTGACTTATTAAGAGGGTTCATTTTCTATCCCACCAATATCACTAATAAAACATATAAAAATAAAAACACTGTTTTTGTAGTATATAATTTTATCCAATTTTATTCCTAGGGTGATATTAAAATCCCCCTTTTTACCATAGAAGTTTAGAGTTATTATACTCTTGCTTTTGCTGAATTGTCAAATCCTGTGAAAATTAGCACCAGCGAGAATTAACCCCCACCAGGATTTTAATAAGTGGTGCTCACTACAGGGTTCCTGTACACCAAAATAAATCTTATTAAAAATGGAGCTTGGTGGGGAAACTACCCCTCACAACCATCCCGCTTCATCTGAGTCTAAGATCGCTGCATTAGAATAACAGCAGCTAGTGCCTTATCTCAACTTAAAAAGCCGAGCTGCACCCCTCTCAAGGCCTTTATGGAGCCTCCCCCACCATTCACAAAACCCCTTTCTGGAACAAGTTTATCAAGGCGAGGGCATTATTGCAACCTTCCTATTTGTGTACGACTTTGCAATGGGAGGAGCAACTGACCAGAAAAAACTCAAAAACATCCTTCCTAGCTTAAGTCATATGGCTCAGGAGATAATAGTTCCCATTATGGCCACTCTTGGCACCTGGGCAGAGGTGAAACAAGCGCTTGTTAACGAATTTGGCTCCCTACAGAGTTTACAACGGAAAAAACAATCCTCTATGTGCCTTATCATGTAAGAGGGAGAAGTAATCCCTTCTTTTGTTGAGCGATTCTATAGTAAAGCTCAACCTCAGTTGCTTCTAAACTGCTACCTCTAGATGATACCATTGCTGTATCATTGTTGCTTTGGAGTCTCATCCCCATTTAGAAATGCATATCTTTGCAGTCAACCGCACCTTCTGAATAGTACAGGGTATTAAAAAGGCTCTGCTAGTAGTTGCTGAATTTCATGAACTTGAACTTAAGCAAAAATCTATGAGGAGAGAGTCTACTTTAACACTTCCAGCCACTTCAATGACTATCTCCCTTTGAAACCCTGTTTCCACAAAGCTGCAGTGACAAGATGCTCCTCCACAATGTGAGGATAGCCCAGATATAATGGCTATGATGGGGCAGTGCTCCCCTTCGTCTTAAGCTAAAAAATCATTTGGGGAAAGCTGTCGTCCTTTTGCCTTGCTCATCTCTTTCTTCAGAGATTTACTCTCAAGTGGTTTCAAAGCCTGCTCTTCAACCTAAACCCCTTTCTCGGGTTCCAATTGCCCCCACTAACAATGGGTTAAATGACCATGTCACAAAAGCTAAACTTCCTGTTTCACAATAGTACTGCGCCTGATTGACCCAAAGCTGGTGTAGTTAAAGCATCCACGGCAATTATGCTACCAACCTCGACCTCTCCTCCAGCTAACTCTAGTATGAACCTGTCTCCATGAGGCAGCACAACCCCCTACTTTGAAGGTCAAAAATCGAGCTGTGACAATTCCAACGCCTCCCCCAAAAATTAAGAAGATGGAGGAACAGCCACAGGACCTATCCTACCATAAAGGAAGACCTTAACCTACCTAACCCCCTGTGGGCTCCCTAACATGCATTAATAACCCCTCAGATGATAAATATAAAGGGGTGGTGAAAATGTGGTCAATATGTTCTAGGAGCCTCAAGTGAAGTGGAGGCACCTGACCAATTAAACCTGGAGAGAGTGAATTGGGATAAGATACCACACCAAACTTATCTCAGGCAAGCGCTGTGGGGCTTTGAGATTATTGACACTGCCAGTGACGCTGACCAGCTCATCGTCACACTTATCCAATCTACCCAGTGTGTTCATACCCTGTAGTCAATTCAAGAGAAATACACTGAAACTGTCAAAAGACTTGCCTCTACTCTCCATCTAAAGGAGATCCTTGCTCTTTCTCCCAACTTGGATGGAACTTTAATTAGAGTGGAGGTAATTATTGATGGAGTCAGGTTAGGGCTATCTTCAACACTGGGTCCCCTGTGAACGTTGTGTCATCCAAACTAATGAAAAAAATTAAGTTGGCCCCTGACCTCAATATACACAAGAGTTTAGAAATGCGGGACCAAACAACACTCACACCATTGGAGCCTACTCTTCTCTGCCCATTCGTTTTGCAAAACTCATCCATTCAGCTCCAGCAGTGGCCTTGGCCAACAATAACTATTATCTACTCATTAGTACCCAGCTCATGCTCAAATATAAAGAGGATATTAACTTGAAGCAGGGCTATCTTTTAATTAATTACGAGGTTCCTATGATTCTGACAAATGATGAGCTTAATAAAAAGGAGTATGCTTGCACAGCTGAGTTCCCTTATTCCGCCTTATTTCTACATTACACCACGGCAAGATGGAATACAAAATGTTGCCTCAATCAGTGGATACCCTAGAAGGTATCCCTTTCTATGCTCTGAAGAAGTGGTCATCAGTGCTGGTGAATAAAGGGTAGCGGCACAAAGTTTACTTTGCAAAACCCACACAACTGCCTACTGCACCTAATTAGCATTGACGGAGTTAGTCCTTTAAAACCAGAGTTTTTACAGGTGTGTTAGAGCCTGTCTATCAACGACCTATCAACCTTTTTCTAGGAGATCTTAACAAGAAGGATATGGCTGTAAAGGAGCATCAGGAGATTGGAAGATGCATGCTGATTCCTCTTTAGGAAATAAAACAAGTTCATTGTATTGGATATGTGGCGGATATGGTCTTACCTGCAGAAAAGTCTTTATGTACTATACCTTCTGTTCATATCTCCTATAAGACAACCCCGAATGAGCAGGATAAAGTCTACACCTTACTTGAGTCCATTAGAGACATCTTCTCTACCTCTGATACTGACTATGGGCACATGAAGGGCTGGACTATACCATTGACTTTGAGGATGCTCGCCCTATCCGCTCCAAACCCTATTGAAAATCCAAAGTCAAGGAGCTACAGATGCGTACAGAGCTCAAACAGCTGCTGGACGTTGGGTTGTTGGTGCCTTCCCAAAGCCCTTGGTCATCCCCGCTCCTATTGATAAAGGAGAAAATGGAGGTTACTAGGTAGTGATAGACTATCATAAGCTGAACAACCTAAATAAGAATGACAGCTACCCTATATTCCAACATTGATGACGCTCTGGCCCAATTATCTGGGCCTAAACTCTTCTCTGCCATGGACTTGGCTAGCGGGTAAAGGCAGATGGACCTTTCTCCACAGGATTAGGAGAAGTGCGCCATTATCTGCAGCGAGTGTTTGTTCAAACCCACTTGGATACCTCATGGGTTGTGTAATGCGCCTGCTACTTTTCAGCAATTAATGGATCACATTTTACAGGATTGTAAGATGAGCTGTGTGATTTTATACCTTGATGACATCACAGACTTCTCCAGGACAGTTCAACGAGCATCTCACGCACCTAAAGGAGTTGTTTCACCACTTGTAGCATCCAACACAAAGATGAAGCCCTCTAAATGTACTTTCTTCTAAAAAAAGTTTTTCATGGGCACGCCATCTCACAAGATGGGATACAACCTCTAAAAGATAAAGTTGAAGCAATATCCAAGATGCTCGCGCCCAAAACCAGTCGTGACATCCAGTTCATTTGGGCATAATAGGGTATTACCATCAATTTATCCCATAATTCGCAGCTCAGTGAGACCCTCATACATCCCTTAGCTAAGAACACTCCATTCCATTGAGATGCTGAATAAAAAGACGCGTTTGAGACCTTGAAGGAGTTGCTGCAACAAAGACCCATCCTCCATAACCCTGACTATGGCAAGCACTTCATATTATTCACAGATGCCTCTGACTACGCCGTTGGAGCTATCTTGAATTATATGGATAAAAATAGGATTATTCCCGTATCCTACTTCAGCAAAATGCTTTCAAAAGATGAGCGCAACTACAGCGTCACTGAGAAGGAGTGCCTGGCTGTCCTGCTTGCTGTCAGATACTGCCGCCCTTTTCTAGATAGGACATCATTCAAAGTAATTACTGACTACGCCACATTGAAGTGGTTGCAGAATATGAAATATCCCACTGGGCGGTTGGCTCGCTGGGCTCTTAAGCTCCAGCAATATAATATGACCATAGAGCATGGAGCTGGGTTGTTCCATATGAACGTTAATGGGTTGACGCAACTGCATGTCCTTCACCTTGACAATAGCAAAGCTGAGAGGTTGCATGACCTCCTAATGACTCCTGATGCGCGGGCTGATGAAGATGAACCAGTACAAAAGATGCTAGCACAGCACTCCCACAAAGAAAGGTGGAGAGTGGGAAGTTGTATAAGAAAGTAGGATAAAACTGGTTGCCATATTTTTGGCTGTCAGAGCGAGTACTGTCGTCTTAGAGTCTCACTTTATCATGTGGCATGGCATAGAATGCAAAAAAACTACAAGTGGTTAAAAGAGTGGTATTACTGGGAGGGCATCATGGAAATCATAAATGAATACTTGGATGCCTGTCTGACCTGTAAAAACAATCCAGCTTCAAGACCCGATATCAATCTCAACCCACAACGCCCCAACAACATTTCCACACCATAAGTTTGGATGTTATAAGACCTCTACCTCAGACCACCAGTGGTAACCATTACATCTTGCTTTAAATTAATCATTTTACCATATGGGCTGAAGCTGTTGCTCTACACACTCAGAATGCTAAGGACACTGCCAGCTTCTTACATCAATATATCTTTATGCGGCATGGTTGCCCCCAGGTACTCCTTTGTGATAATGGAAAAATTTTACCATCCAAGTGGTAAACCTCCTTATCACTCCATGGGAGCACATCTCTTCTCAGTCCCCTATAACCCATCCACCAATGGTGCCATAGAAAGAGCAAATGGGTCCTTAGTTTCTATACTTTGGAAAATTGCCAACTCTCACCCTCTCCACTGATATCTTTACTTACCCAGTGCCATCATGTTTTACCATATTAGCTACCATTCCATCCTCAAGATGTCTCCTTTCCATGTGTTATATGGTCGAGAACCTGAGATGCCTGCTTTACTAGCCAAAAATGTTTTTTCCTTTAAGACTGATCCAGATCAAACCATGAAGAAGTTGGCGCAGCACATCATCCAGTAACATTATGAGGCGATGACTAATTTAGCAAAAGCTGTCACTAAAGAGAGCCAAGCGGCCAAAGAGTTCTGACCATTACTCCCTTCTTTTCAAGTGTCAGACCCGGTACTCTACTACCACAACCTTATCATTTTAGAAAGGAGAAGCTTGGGTCCATCTGGGAAGGGCCTTTTTAGCCACTTATAAGCGAGGGGATGATTATTTCATTAAGTCCCTCACTTCTCGCTTTACCATTAACTGAGTACATGGACAGTTCTTGCGACCTTATTAACCCTCTACCTCTTTTGAAGGGGGTAATGTTGGGAAAAAACAAGTTTGATGTATCAAAAAAGTGGTTTGAAGGTAAATAATAAGAAATCAGCTAAAAAGTCCCTGGTCAATTCTCGGTAGATCCCTGTGAATTTGGGTAACACTTTTATTAATAAAACTAAGGCAAATTCCACTAGTTCAGGCAGTCAGATTTTGATGACCGTGTGGCAGAATCAAGGGAGCCATTCAGAGATCCCTCACTATCTTACAACAAATTCAGTTCAACTCACACCACAGAGACCAAGTCCTTTTATAGGGTTGGAGGAATCCTTGCAATATGCAAATATTTTCCCAATAAATGATTGGGTAAAATATATCAAAGACTACCTCACGGACCTAAAATATCTGTCATTGCCATCCATCGGCTATTTTTTGAAGTAAGGTGAGTTTTAACGATCCAATAGGTCCACAGCCCATATTACCTAATTCATAATTTAATAAGCAATCCAAACTTTTGGCCTGAAACTTTAAATACTTAGTATTGACTTATTAAGAGGGT
The DNA here is from genome assembly GCA_022478985.1 of Massospora cicadina. Classification (NCBI taxonomy): domain Eukaryota; kingdom Fungi; phylum Entomophthoromycota; class Entomophthoromycetes; order Entomophthorales; family Entomophthoraceae; genus Massospora; species Massospora cicadina. The sequence continues at coordinate 127,104 of JAKSZP010017280.1, forward strand.
TCATTTTCTATCCTGCCAATATCACTTATAAAACTTATATAAAAATCAATTCCCTGTTTTCTTAGTATATAATTTATCCCATTTTTATTCTCCTGGTGGTATTAAAATCCCCCATTTTTACCATAGGAGTTCAGATCTAATATACACTTGTTTCTACTCAATTATCAAATACTGTGCAAATTAGCACCAGAGAGCGTTAAACTAAACCAGATTTTGACATACCCCATTATTTTGGGAGTAGAGTGGAGGCAAAAGTTTGAAGTCAGGACCAGCTTGAAAGACAACACCTTGACCTTAACATTAAAAATAGTCATATTTTAGTTGTCCCTTTGTCTGAAGCTAATTCCCAGGGATCGTCCCCACTGGCCCAATATCCACACTCTCAGTTTCACTCCATTGTTAAAGCCCTCACTGGAGGTACCTTTACATTCCTGTTTGGAGGTCTGAAATCTTCCTTTGTCGCAGCTTCAGTCAATGTACTACCTGCTCATTCAGAGTTTGATTTCAAGTTTAAGCTCACCGTTGATCTGGTGCATATATCTTCCCCAAAATACCCTTTGACTGTACGGGAGTAAGAGGCCTTATATGTGTGGGTTTAGGAGCAGTTTGCCAAAGGAGCGAATTTTTAGCGTACCTCCCCAGTATGCTCCCCACTTCTCTTCGTGGAGAAAGCTAATAGTACTTTATGCCATGCGTAGATTATGGGAACCTAAACAACGTTACTGTACCAGATTTACATCTCATCCCCCTGGACTCAAATATTGCACGCTATGTGGAGAAGGCGAGAGTCTTTTCCAAACTGAATTGCTTAAATGCATTTAATCAAATCTGTATCAAGAAGGGCCAAAAGTGGCTAACCGCGTTCCACACCAAAAAAGGAATTTTATAATTTTGGGTTATGCCCTTTGGGCTTAATAATGCCTCTGCTATCTTTAAACGCCGTATTGATGCGGTTTTAGGGACCTGCGTGTAGGTGTTATGCGTTGTTGCTTATATAGATGATATTATGGTGTTTTCCTCTGATCGTGAGTCCCATGTAGTAAGCCTTTAGCAAGTAATGGAGAAATTAAAGGCAGCCAACCTTACGCTGAAGATCAGTAAATATGAATTCTATAAGTCCCAGGTCACCTTTCTGGGCAAAGTCATGTTTGACCAAGGACACATGATAACTCCAGACAAGGAGAAGGCGATTTGTGAGTGGCCCACTAAAAACTTTGGTTACGGAATTGAGGGGTTTTTGGGGAAGTGTACGTTCCTTAAGAAATCACGTCCTTCCTTTATGAGGTGGCGGTGCCCTGTATAAGCGAGTGAAGATAAAATTCTCCAATGGACCCCCATTTTGCAGGATGATTTCCAAGCAGTAAAGTGCAACCTGTTTTCCACATCCATCCTTTACCATGTAGAACCTGAAAAGAAGTTCATTGTGTCTACTGATTACTCCAACTTCGCCATAGCGGCTTCCTTATTACAAGTATGAAAAGATGGAATGGAGCATCCAGCGGGAAATTTCTCAGGAAGATTTCTTTGACAGAGTTAAATTACGCGCATATGATAAAGAGTTAATAGCAGTGGTTGAAGAGCTGACTTATTGGAGTTATCACTTGCATGGCTGATCCAACACTTCTGTGTACATACAAATCACAGTGCCTAACTATAGTACCGCGCACTTCATGTATTGACCCCATGGCAAACCCACTGGCATGAGACCCTAGCCAAATTTGTGTTTTCCTATGATTTTACTAAGGGCAAAAGGAATGGTTTGGCGGATTCTTTGAGCCGCAACCCTGCACTATCCCCCAATTCTAAGGAGGTAGAGGTGCGTAATACCCAGATGATGATTCCACTGGGTAAAAATTTTGTCTCAACTTCCCTCTTCCTCAGCCCATGGACCAGCGCTTGCTCCTCTGGAAAATGCGGAGGATTACAGTATGTACAAAAAGGTAGTCCTTTCACAGCCTTTGTCAGCCAAATATACTATGGTCCTTGACAAGAGCGCATTGAAGCAGGAGGACATTACCAGGGGTTACCAAATGAAGGATGAGATGGTGTGGTTTCAGGGGCGCCTATTGGTTCCTGCTGGACCACTTCACCTGGAAATCATCTGGGACCATCATGACGGAATCATCGTTGGCCATCCCTGGGAATGCAAAGACTTTAGAGCTAATTAGCCACATTTACAATTATATGAGGTTAGACACTCAGGTGTTCAGGTATTGTAAAGAGTGCCTGGTATGAAGCCAAAAGAAATGAAATTGACAGCCACTATCATGGTTGTTGGTACCAGTTCAAAAGGCTGAAGGGCCTTGGACTTCCTTATCAGTGGATTTCATTGTGGAATTGCCTGTATCTGATGGCTATGATGCCATCATGGTAGCGTTTGATTGGCTTACAAAGTTCGCCCGCTTTACTACTTGCAGAACCACAGTAACTGTAGCTGAGATGGCTAGTTTCGTCACTCATGTGTTTGCTCTTCAAAGGGTCCCCCAAAAGCTAATTACCTATTGTTACCCCATTTTACCTCTATCTTTTTTGAAGAGTTGTGTAAGACTCTTCAGATTCTCCCCTGCCATTCAACTGCCTAACAGCCTCAATAAGATGGGCAGACTGAATGAAAGAACCAATGATGAGAACAGTTCTTGAAGTGTTACACCGCCGCAGATAGCTCAGATTGGGTTTCCCACCTTCCTATGGCCCAGTTCAGCTACAACAACACTCTACATGCGTCTGTCTAATGTTCCCCTTTTTTCGCCAACCATGGGTATAACCCCGCCTTCAATATGGATCCTAGTTTTGGATCAAAAGTTGAAGCGTTACTGGACTTTTCTAAGACTATTAAATAAGTACTCAAAGGGGTCCCACAAGTTTGAGGCGGCAATGAAAGTTTATAAGGAGAACGCCAATGGAAAGAGATGGGTGGGTCTAGCATACAAAGAAGGGATCTCATGATGTTTGATGCTTGAAACATCCCTATCAAGATGCCATGTAAAAAGCTGTGATCAAAGAGGATTGTCCCTTACCGCGTTGTCAGAAAGGTGGGCCACGCCTCATACCAGTTGAACCTCCCTCCTTCGTTTTGGATCTATCAGTCTTTAGTGAAAACAAGCTGATGTTGTTTTAGGGCCCCATTAGAGATCCCGAGGCTTATCTTGTGGATGAGGCGCCATAGTGGGAAGTGGGGGGGGAGATAGTAGCCTCCCACCGAGTAAAAAGAAGGTTTGAGTACCTGGTATCCTAAAAGGGATTTGTCCAATAAAAACAGTTGGGTACCAGCGTGCAACTGCGCACATGCTCAAGAAATGATTGAAGTTTTCCACAAGAGTTTTCCCTAGGCCGCCAGACCTCAGTCAAAGCAAACCGTTGCTGCTATTAATTTGGCCCCAGCACAAAAGAACTTTTCCCTGGCGCAAGACCCTGGAGGGGGTGGAGCCACAAAAGAATTAGAGGATAATGTCATGGCTTGAGGATGACATAATTATGAGAACCAACGGAAGGACAAAGATGCATGTCAGGAGGCCAAAAAGGTGAAGTTGGCAGGCCTCCCTGACCTTAAGCATATCCTGGACCAATGCTAGGTACTGGCCAAATATTCTCAGGTTGGTCCTGGCAATGTGCATGAGGCACGTCCTGGCGTTACAGCACAGGCATTAAAAAGCACAAGCTATGTGTTAAATTGTGATTGTTCAATTTGGTTTATAAGCAAATGAATTTCAAAACTCGTTCAAATTTTAAAATTTCTAGCTCAGGTCAGCCTTACCTTCAATTGATAACCCAAATTTGGTTGATTACTAGCTATAGTACACTGCCCGATGGCAGAATACACTTATTGGAGCACCTGGGCTTAGCACCACTTCCATTGATTAATGATTCCCCCTAAATTGCTTATGTATGTTTCCTTAAGACTAATTTTTCTCGTTGGTTGACTTCCTCCCTAATAAAAACCCATTGTTAGTTTACGTTTTATTTCTGTAACCTAGGCGAACCTGTGAGCATACCTCTTCAAGGAGGTCTCACACAAAAAAACTGGTTGATTTGAACAAAATTAACTCTCACATTTGATGTACCGCTGGGCAACCCTGGTCCCCTCCAGACTGAGGCACCCTTGCACTCCAGCCCAGATCACCGCTTGGATATGGACTCCACTTTGGGGGTCCACCCAATCCTTGTTGTTTGGTTGATATTTGTTATTTTATACCTCATTAAACACCCTCACCATAAGTTCCTTTAGCTCCAGAACCCTCTATGGGGTTGTGATCACCTTATTACTGACAACTAGTTCCCTGGAGTTGGGTTTGTGCACCATGCACCACCTTGTTGGGAACTGAAGAGTTATAGACACTCTCCTTATAAACCAGGACCAGGAGGGTTGGGTGCCCCAAACCTATTCCTGACCTCTTGGGACTGCCCCTATGTGGTGTGGCCTTGGGAGGTTCCCATTGCCATCAGGTAAGATGCCATGCTCAAATCTTGAGAAATGCAGAAAATCTACAACTTGGGCATCCATGGATGAATTACTCAGTGACTCATCCTGCCACCAATAAATTCAAAGTCAGTTCAAAATAAATCCATTTTTCTCATCCTCACTTAAAGTTTTCCAGGTTAGGTCAAATCTCAGGGCCCTGATACTCAATTTTGTAGGCTATTCCCAAAATCAATTGTCTATTTAAGCAGTGTAAACACCAAGAAAGTTGATGTTTGAATTTCTTTTAATAAATATAATAAAAATTCCTTTGCTTCAAGTTCATTTTTTATGACAAAATTCAGATTACTAATCCGATCACACTCTTCCCAACACTCAGACTCAAAGTCCCTGTGGCCTTGAGAGACTGGTTCATTGCTATGTTGCTATCCACAGTTACAGCCTATTGGCACTCACGGTTATTTTTCTTCTAGCACTTTTTAACGTCGTTCAAGAAGAAGAGCCCATTGGCATTAGGCTTACCAATTGGGTTTTTTGCATCCAGAATGGCAGGCCAGTCTAAACATTTTTCTTCTGCTATCATGACATAATTAGCTGTCCATTGTTTCCCACCATTTCCACCATCCTTGTCAAGATGGGCACAGCAGTAGTCATCTTCTACCAGATGATCATGCAGTGGGTAGCCTGCTTTATGTTGTTTTTCTGGTCGATTGCCAATTTTTTATGCTTCTCTCAGATAATTTTGGAAGAATTTTGCTATGGGTTAACTGTCCCAGTGCCCTCATATTTTTACCCGTTCTACCCTCAAAATGGTATCTTCATGCTTGAAGCTGCCGAAAAGGCCTTGGTTTAGATCCCAGCAGTTATTTTCAGTATCTGTTTATGTTTGAAGGACTGATGCTGCCCCCGCACCCATGTTAGTTTGCTCTAGCACACCTGTTTATAAACCGTTGAAGGACCAGCATGAAGAGAAAGTGATCAAACCCCTTTTCACACCAGTTTTTGCTCCTGTAACAAACCTTGGTATACCTCCTGACCTTGTTGTAATATAAACTTCATCAGAAGAAATAAACGCATCTGCCAATGAACAAATTATACCTACTTTTTATTACGAGTTAAAACTAACATTGTGACACAATGGGTGCCTTTTGAGACCTTGGTCAACATGGGAGCAGCGGGTAACTTTATGAGCCTGGAGTTGGTCCAGTAGCTCAATCTAGATATGGATCTGGAGCCAGCGGTGCTGGTTGCATCATTGGCTGCCAACCCTCTTCAGAGTAATGCACCTCATACCTTTCTCAGTCCAACAGTTTAGTTTCTGAGATTTCTTCTCTGAAATGCCCAATCTCATGTTCTCAGTAATTTTGGGCGTGGATTGGTGGCGTCAGCAGCATGTTAGAATCCACGGGAGACAAACACGATGTTCTTCTCCAATAATAGAGTGGAGAAGAGTTCCCATTGCTGGACACAATTGTTAAAGTTTGTAGCTGTGGGTTTGTTACAACCACCATTTACCCTAAACTTCTGCCAGATTTCCCTCTGCGGTGATGGGCCACCAGAGTATTTTTTTATTAAAGGCAGGATTGCCACCTTCACCCTCATATGGAATCTGTCTTAAACTTCTGAACGAAGGTGGAAGTGGTGAATATAAACTGCCCACCATACCCACATATGACAGAGGAGGATGCGGCCCTTGATGCATGGTTGGATGACATGCTCAATAATGATTGATTGTTCAAGGAGACATCCCCGGTTGTTCCCCAATTGTCTTTGCCAAAAAGGCAGATGATTCACTTTGTCCCTGTATGGATTAAGGCCAACTCAATAATACAACGTTTCATGACCCCTACACGGTCTCATTGAAGCAGAACATTAGACAAGCAATTGTGAAGTCTCATGTATATTGAAACTCAAACTGGTAAACGCCTTTAATCAAATTTGGGTGGCCAAAGTCCAGGAATAGCTTAATGTAATCTGGACAAGATAAAGCGTATTTAATTTTTTGAGTAATGCCCTTCAGGATGAAGAACATGCCTGCAACATTTCAGAAGATGAATAGCATGCTAGAGGATCTCATATTTTACTGTAAAGTTGCATATATTGTTGATATCGTGGTACATTCCACCTCTTCCAAACAGCATGCAAAAGATTTGGAGGCAGTGGTGGCTGACTTTCATATGGCTGAGCTGTTTGTCAAGCTGTCAAAATAAAAATTTTACTGGGAAGATGTTACATTCTTAGAATCTCATCTTAAAAGATGAGTACGCCATTCCGCTCAGTAAACTGGATGCCATCTGCGAATGGCCAATTCCAACGCTCCAGAAGTAATTAAGAAGCTTCTTGGGCACCATCATCTTTCTGAAAAATTCTCCCCTTCACTATCACAGTTGGATAAACCACTGCTTCTGTACATGAACAAAAACGTACCTTTCCGCTGGACTCCCAAGTTCCAGCAAGCATTCAATTCAATCAAGGAGGTGTTCTCGTTGCCTCCCATCCTTAAGCATGTGAATCCTTCCAATCCATATATTATAGCTTGTGATGCGTCTTCCACCTCAATAGGGGTGTCTTGCACCAGGATCATTATGGGTTGGAACACCCAGTCACTTACTTTTCATTTAGGTTTTTCTTCCACTGAGAAATCCTAAGCCATATATGACAAGGAGTTGGCAGCTGTGGCGTAGGCCTTAACCCACTGGCAATATCACTTACAGGGTGCTCAACACGAGTTAACTGTGCGGACCAAACACCAAGTTCTCCTATATTTATGCAAGTCACATAAATTGGCAAACCAGTAGGCCCAAACCTACTGGGACTTGTGCAGCTTTTAGAATATGAGTTTTTTAAGGGAGCTTTAAATGTTCTTCCTGGTTTTCTCAGTCCCAATCCTGCACTTTGCCCGGTTGATTCACATGAGGCAGATTTCATCACGGTCATTCCCCAACTCAAATCTTGGCCATTATTCCTCCCATGGTTTCAGAAGCGGACTTAGCTCCAGAAGAGCCTTTGGTGTTTCAGGTTTTAGCAGCACAGATGGCATGTGCGGAGGGGGTGGAACTTTTGGAGCGGTTGTCTCTCTCAACTTCCAAGCCTTCCTTATATTCTTTTTGCTGATGAGCTCATCCAGTTAAAAGCGGGTGTGGGTTCCTCTTCTCATCCAAGCTGAATTCATTCAAACTCATCATAATCCCACTGCAGTTAGTCACCAGGGAACAAGAAACGCATAGATTTAGTGAAGTGTACCTTTAACTGGCTAGCCTTGTTGAAGGATGTTCCTTTTTGGATTGCCAACTGCGTGATTTGTGAATGTGCCAAATTGAACCGTTCTGATAGGAATGTTCTCCTTCGCCCCTTTAATTATGCGGAGGGGCCATGGACGTTGGTTTCTAAGTATTTTATTGTTTACCAATCCAAATTCCAAGGAGTTCATAGCAATTATGGTGGTCATGAACCGCTTCACTAAATTCTCCTTGTTTATCCCATGCTCCTTCGCCATCACTTCCAAGGAAACTGCTCGCCTATTTGTGAGGCACGTGTTTTCTATGTTTGAACTCCTGCAGAAATAATCAGTGACTGTGGACCCAAACTTATGGCGCAGATTTGAAACAAGCTCTTAATGATCGCAAAGATTGTGCCCTACCGCTCCACTGCATACCATCCACAGTCAGATGGTCAAATTGAATGGGATAATCAGATCCTAAAACAGGAACTGCGGTGCTACGCTGCAGCAGCTCAGGATACCTGAACGGACAACCTTCCCCTCTCCCAGATTGCATATGATAATGGAACACATGCGTTCATGGACTTAACTCCATATGAAGCTACCTTAGGGGTATAACCCTCCCTTTTTAGTTGGCCCATGCCTTCACTCAAAGGTACCAGCTGCAGCTGACCATGCTCAGCACATTTGTGCCACGCAGGCCTTAGGTTGGGAGCACTTGATTAAGGCAATAAGTGATTATAAGCGGTTTGCAGATTGGAAGTGGCTCCCAGCACACAAAATTAGTCCTTTCACACATTATTCTTGACACATACCACTTGCGCATGCAGGTGCCCTCACGCAAATTTGTGAGTAAGTTCTCAGGGCCCCACGTGGTAGAAGAGGACTTGGGAAACGGCGCATTCTGCTTGAAAGTGCTAGCTCATTGGAAGCAACATACTGTCTTCCATGTTTCTGCTGTCCCCATTCAAGGGGGTAATCCCATTGGAACTAGAGCCCATAGTGATCAAGGGTGTGGAGTAAGCTTCAGTTGATGCCATCCTAGATTCCTGTCATTTGCGTTGATCAGTTCTATATTTAGTCATGTGTAAAGGTTATCTGGCCCACAAAGTAAGCTGGGTCTGCGCTCAGGACTGTGCTAACTGTTCAGAGTTGGTTGAGGCTTTCCACGCTACAAACCTACATGCTCCCTGCCCTCCCCCAAATATTGGTATGCTGATGGTAATCAAATTACCCAAGGCCCATAAGAATGCGGCCCTTACCCAATTTTGTAGTGGTGGCGCCCCCCCTCTTGAAAAGGGAAGGATGGCGTAAGTCTGGGGAACAACCCTCTGTTTGGATCACGGGGATGTTACCTTTACTATCCAAAAAGAGGCCAAGAAGGCCACCAGCCCTACTCGTCTCCCAGGGTGACCATGCCCATGTGGTGGACAAGTGGTGGGTAAAAGCTTACCCTTTAAGTATTTCACCATATACCCAAGTCCTTATATCTGGAGAATTAATATGGCAATTTAAGAGGATTTGTATCAAGTTGACGAAGAGTCAGCATCCACATGGGGCAAAAGATCCAAATGTAATTAACAGTGACAAATCTATGGCCTCAATAGTCAAAAGTACCAAACCATTGGTAATAAAGCCCAACGGGCGTTTACTTTCAGCGGAAAAAGTGGTTGATGTCAAATTTTCAGTAACACTCACCAATGGCATTGAGCCATTGGAAAAAGTTGCCAACAGCTCCAAAATCTCTCTGCAAGAATTAAACACTTTGTTTGGTAAATCTTACCTGTTCAAACGGATGCCAGAGCAACCAGGTCTGGGAGATTTGGGCGCCTCAAACCCATTCCCAACCTCTTGAGACCACTCCTACGTGGGGTGGCCTTGAAAGGTTCTTGTTTCACGTCAGTTGAGATGCCGTCACTCAAATCTTTTGAACCATGGAAAATCTGCAATTTGGCATCCGTGAACAAACAACTGTGACTTGGCCTGCCACCAATAATTTCAAAGTCAGTTCAAGAATAAGTTTGTTTTCTCCCACCTCGCTCAAAGTTTGCTGGGTTAGGTCAAATCTCAAGGTCCCAATCCCACACTTTCCTAAGCTATTCCTCAAATAAAATGTCTATTTAAGTAGCTATAACAAACTGAGAAAGCTGACAGTAACCTTTTATATTATTAAAATCAATAAAATTTCATGTTCTCCAAATTCATTTTTTTATGGTAAAATTCATAATACACAATCTGATTCCACTCTTCTCAAAACAAGACCCACAGGACCTAGGCCATGACAGCCTGGTTCATTGCCAGGTTGCTATCTACAGTTACATCCTATTGGCGCTCGCTGGGTAATTTTCTTAGAGTTTTTAACCTTGTTAAAGCAGCAGTGCCCTTGGAATTTGTCTCACCTTTAGGGTGTTTTTGCATCTAGAATGGCAGGCTGGTCTAAACTTTATTTGCCGCTATCATGACAGCACTCCTTTAGTTAAACCAAGTTGGAGCTCATATAAGTATATAACTCTATCTAATGGGCAATTTCCATGATAAAAAATTATAGCCTTTATTGTCATAACGAAAGTACAAATTTTGGACACTTAGGTCAAATAAAACTGGGTGATTTAAGTTGGCTTAGTCTCACAAATAGCTAAAAGATAAGCAACAGGAACTGTATGGAAAATCTTAAGATATATCTCATTAGCGGCATATTTTTGTACACTTGAAAGTAAAACTTTTTCAGATGTACTAAAGTTTTATAAAAGTACTTTCATGATAAGCACTTAGCTCAACTATTTTAGCCTATATACAACAATATCAAATCCAAAATGTAAACAACCTGTATGAACTATAAAAATGTATGTAATCTAGCTGATGGTGCTGTTGATTATATTTGTCATACCAAAATTATATATTTGCACTAAAAACACTCAACTATTAATAAAATTTACAATTGAGGAGAAATTAAGTTTCATTAAATCATAGATGTTACCTAAAAATCATAGAGAAAATGCCTTTTCTCTTAGATTTTTGATCAGCCTTAAAGCTCTCATGATAGGGAGTAAACTATGCACAGGTCATCATATGAAACCAAAGTGGTTTAGGTCTGAAAGATGGAAAACAAAGAAAAGCGTTTTAAAGAATAAAAGACCATCCAAGGGCGTTCTTTACTGTCATATGACCCTTATTTTATGAACATATAGAGACATTAGATTAGTTTTGCTATAAATTTTGGCTGAATCATTGAGATATGCTGGGGAATTTTTGCACAGGGTCGAACCCACTTGTAATGATTTGAAAACATCCCAGTTTTCGATCGCCATCTTGCCTTGGCGATGGGCGCCAGATGTTTGTCTGATATGAGGTTCCCTCGAGGTAAGCGCTTTGATTCATCATATTCGCCAATTCAACATTGTATTTTGGGAAATTCGAAAAGTGAGAAAAGGCGACACAGGTAAGCGAGGATCCAACCCCAAAATTAGCCTTGTTTTATTTATTATCGAAAATAAACATGCGGACGAATTCAATCCCGATGACTTAGCACCACAAACGAGACAAAAAACCAGGGTATTTGGCAGAATCAAGGTTCTCGATGCCAAACCCCATTCTTTTGTTGAGGATACAAAATTTATCTCAGCGTGGGATACCAGGTAAGACAAGGCAAGGGCAGCCCTGAGGCCACCAGAGAGTCCCACGCGAGAGCAGGAAACGAGGAAAAATTCTGAACTGAGTTCAGAATCGTGTGGGCTCAACCTTTTAAGGTCGCCCTTCCAGGAGCCCCTCCTGCACTGTTCTTTAGGCCCCTAAGAGCCTAAGAATAGTGCAGGAGGGGCACAGCCCAGTGCTGGACCCCGCATAAACCTCAAAAACCTCAAAAGTGTTTTGACTCGAGATTTGGATTTCTGAATCTCGAGTCAAAATGTAATGATCGGTTTAACCTGACCATTACAAGTACCTGAAATCTCCAATTTGACAATGAGGGCCTTAGACAATGAAATTATCTGGCTACAAGCCCTTGTTACTCAGAGGTATCCACCAACGCAGCTAAAAAATAATCGCTCCTTTATTGGCAGACCCTCTGTACTGACGTTCCAATTAGGTGACCTAGTTTTTACTATCACTGTCAACCTGAAGGTTGACAGAATCAGCTAAACATTCTTTGGTCAGGACCCTACATTATCATCATAAGGTGATTTCCAAATACTCCATTACCAATGTTACCCAATTAAAATTGGTAAACTGAGTCCATCGCTGAGTCATATGGCCCTATATCTCTTCTGACAGGATCTTAGGGAAGCGTTGTTAAGATGGGGATAGTAAGCAAGTTAAGATCCTTACTTCCTAATAGAGCCCTAATAAGTTGACCCTTGAGACCTTACAATAAAACTTGTTCCTGAAGGCACCAATAGAAATTTAATCAGGGTCATCACGCGCATGGGAACCAATATAGATGCTTTCTGGAATTGCACCTCCTTTTCACAAATCTCAAAAGGCGAGACTCCCATCAGTGTGGTCATGAGGACGTTTTTTAACAAGAGAAAATTAAGGCATCAACTAGCAATTATCCAGAAGGATGTGAAAGCTCTTGATTGTATAGAGCTATGGAGGTCTTCTTAGCATTGGTTCACCAATCATCCTATAAAGATTAAATTCTTTTCAGTAAATAAAGTAGTTTACCTCATCTTTTCATCTTAATTGGCCTCTCCACTAATTTTAAGCTTTAAGACCCATTTTAACGTGGCTTACAGCTAGGAGGCTAATAAGATAATAGTAACATTTTCTCATATGGCAGTTAAGAGGTTTCTGATATCTGATATTAGGAAGCCAAAAGGTAACTAAGTACACTAGATGGCATGAGGTTAGGTAATGAGGAAACTGGATGAGTTAAATGTAAAGGCTCTGTTTCCCTATACAATATGGTAGTAGAATAAGTGGTGATCACCCCATCTTATCATTTTTTAAATTTATATGGAGGAATTGTCCCAAATTCACTAGCTTGTGATATTCTCAAAAAAGTATACTTATAGGGATTTCTCAGTGATTTGCAACTTAGGATGATTTAAATATCAGGCATCAAGCCTAACAAAGCATCATTTAGTAATAACAAAATAATTGCGGCTTTTTCCAAATGAAAATGAGAAAATTAGAAAGATTAGTTCAGGTTTTCTGCCCTACTAGGGAAAGGTTTTAAAGTTCTAGACAGGAAGTGAGCTATAACTTAACCTGAAAATGCAGATGCTACAAGTATTAACTACATCAAAGGTTGCTAAAATTCCCTTAAAACTATAAAAAAACAAGAATGTATGAGATAATTAAAGGTGGGTGAGTTCAGCAGATTGTATTTTTTATATGTAGAAAATTAATTTTAATTAAAATAAAATGAGCTTTCAGACCTTGAAATTCACTCATATAATTTGTGCCTTTTTGATAAATTCTTTACATTTGATGTATACTATCCTGAAGACCCTAAATAAAGGTTACATGCGCCAAGATTTTATATAGTCTTCATATTAAATATTCTATAAAGCGAATTTCAATGACTTGGATGTATTATAAACCTTGGGACTATCCTGTAATTTTTGCAAATCTTTATAATACACGTTTCTATTCTGCCAACTCTGTGGTACAACCAACAACTCATGAGACTTTTCTAAACCTTAGAATTAGTATTATAAATTTATTTCCTCTCATTTTTTACTTAAATTGCGTCTTAGTCTAAAAAATTATGAACCTATAGGTGATCTCAAGATGCTGCATTCTACATATCACCACGCATTGTCATGTTTGGTTCTTTTTCAAAAATGAGATTATACAAATTATTTTTGTCATCCCATTTTTCTAACAATGAGGTTCAGATCTGCCAAGTGTGTTTTTTTGCGCTGTATTTTGGCTTATAGGTGAGTTGACCATCCGCGACAGTCATAGGAAGCTTTTTTTCACAAAGGGCTGTCACTACAACCTTTGCAACCTATACATTGTAACAAATAGTACCTGTTTGCTCTATTAGTTGTCTATAAATAGATTATGTCAAATTATTAGAATAATCCAGTTATCAATCTTTCTAAATTAACGTTATAATATCTAAAGTTATTAGTCAATCTTCAACAATTTAAATTTTAATTTGATTTAGTTATATAAAACGCATAGAAAATGCAGATTTAGAGGCACAGTTATCATAGGTTCTAATAACATAGTTACAATAGTAGAACGCTTTTATAACTTATATGGTTTTAAAACTGAAAATGTAATCTTGTATCTTTTCTACATATTAACACAATGAATAATTGAAACCCCTATAGTTTCTTTTTATCCCATATATCAATTTCCTTGTGCCACAGCGGGAATATGACTGAAACAGTTGAAGGGTCAGGAGCAATAAGTGATTTTTATAAGCGTTGCTAATAAAAGATTTCTCCCCTATGTTATTATCGCCTTGGGACCAGTTTGTCCATCCTGGGTGCGCATAAGAGCAACTAGCTTATATGTCCACATAGTCATGTGTACAAGCATTTAAATTAGGGGCCCATGGATGGCGTCACAAAATGGCTAGAAGAATATATAAAAGTCTCAGTTATCCTGATGGTGACACACCATTGGAGCTTGATGCCACCACTAAAGCCTAAACTATTGTTAAAATAAAGTTATCAAGTTTTACCTGATGTGCTAAGTTCTAAACTAAGGAATGGTTCCCTAACCAAGTGCCATTAAACTTGATTTATGTATCTGATGGTGCATAATTTTCATCATATCTAATCAAAAAGTTAAGATTGGCATTAAATACTTTTAAAATTAAAAGGATATATTGAGGGTTTTGTAAGGTAATTAATTTAAATTTATTGCAAGGAAGGCTGACCATGGGATGGACACTTCTGAATATGACTCAGGACAGATAAACTTAGTACCAGGGGAGGCACCCCAGAGAAGCAATGCTATCTCTTGTTGCCAGTGGGAACACCACTTATAGGGAGTGGGAGGGAATGTGTGAAGGGGCCGTAGCCACTATTGAGCACGTGTGGAGGAAGGGGTCTGATTTGATGAACCAGACTGGGAACCAGGAGGAGACCAGCTGTCGGCGACGCAGTGGGAGGTATCCAAACATCCACGCTTGAAAGTGGTCCACCAAATGAGACCGAAACCTGTGGACAGTTTCTGGGAGGGTGGGGGTGGAGCCTGTGATGGCACCTAAGATAATCGTGTGGATGGTCCACATGGCGATTGCAACCACAAGAGCACAGAGGGAGGGTGGAAGGGAGGAGGCCATTGATAGAGTAAGCATATCTCTTGACAGACTGAAGGGATGCGTTTGATCCTGGCCCAGCAGACGTTGAACTTCGCGCCATATCACTTTAGAGGTGGGGCACTTCTCCAGGCAGTGGAACAGCGTTCCATACTGGCTGCACATGACACAGGATGAGTGTAAAGTGTTAGAGTGCTCAGCTGTATAATACACCCACCTCAGGCAGTGCCACACATGGGAGCGGACTTGAGGCTGCAACAGAGGGTGATGTACATATTTCCAGATTGTTTTTTGGGTCTCAATAGAATAAGGGATGTCCATAATGTCCAGGTAGTCCACCCTGGATAGGACATGGGGCCAAATGGGGATCATGCCATCGTGGATGGGTAGCCCCTGTACCTCTTGTGTGAACTGAGGAGAGGGGCGGCCTCTTTGGGTTGTATGTCTACTAA